>RJWH01002755.1:0-93375 GCA_004363575.1 Solenodon paradoxus
AGCTCCCCCCTACCCCCCAACTTTCCTGCAGATCCTCCTCACAATGCCTGAGCCTTCTGGGGAGGGGCCTCCATGCCTTAGCACCTCACTCTTCCCACTCTGGGAGGGTGGGGGCCTCCTTTGGCCCTGCTTCCTCCTCTGCCTCCTGCCCTTCTCTTCATATCAGTGAGTGGTCCATAGCTAGCACACCACTTTCTCACCTGCCACTCACATCCTGACTCAAATGTCACCTCGCCTAGTAATCCACTGCAGTCTGGCTTCTGACCATATCTTTCTGCTGAAACTGTTCTTGGCAAAGTCATTCCCGCCTTCCTTGCTGCTAAATCCTGGGGACATTTTGCAGACCTGACCCCTAGGCAGCATTTCGCCTTGTTGACTCTTTAAACACTCCCCTCCCTGGCTCTGCTGTTTCCACCTACTTCTCGGGCTCCTCTGTCAGAACCCTGACTTGTCTCTTCCTGCTGCTACTCACACCAGGCCTCCTGCTTTGTCCATCTTTCACTGAACATCCACCGGCCCCAGGCTGCATTAACCTCTGTGAATGGCTGGTCCCAAGTCTCCCTGCCCCCCAGCTTTTATTCCTACATATTCTCCTGCCTCCTGAATAGCTCTCCTGACAAGGGGCTCCTCACACCTAGCATGTCCAAAATAGGATCATCATCTCTCTCAAACCTCAACTTGCTTATTCCCCACCTTCTTTGATGGGAAAACTCCTGTTCAACCTCCAAAACCCACCTCAAATAACCTCTCCTCTATAAAGTCTTCTTTATCCCCCATGCCTAGGCATAGCTGGCTGCCCCCTCTTCAGCATGCCCTCTCTCATGAATGATTCCATCCTCTGATCATATTAACTTCACCTCACCCATGAGCTCTCTGAAAGAAGGCTGTGTATAAGCCATCTTCCTGTCCACAGTGAACACCAGCAGTCTCCCACCTAGAGAAGTTTCAGTAGAAACAAGTGAACACACTGCTTCTAGCTTCCCTCCCACTCTGTGGGGGTCACTGGAAATGATCATTTGTCATTTTGAGCATCAGCTCCAGGACTAGCAGCCCTCCACCCAGATCACTCCAGATCTGACACCCATTAATTAGCCAACATTCTGGAGATCCCTTTGACCTTTTGTAAGTCCAATGAGAATCCTCTCATCCAGCTCCTGTTTTGGTGTCTTGACCATCCCGGTGCCTGCAGCTCCCCCGTCCACCCACTTGGCATTGCACGTGGGAGAGACTGGTCTGACCTGCCCATCCAGAGGGAACTCTCACTGCTTCCTGTGCCACCCACCCCCGCTGCCCCCGTGCCCTCTACTAAAACCACTCACCAACCCTTTACTGGCCAGTTCTGTGATGTAACCTGAAGTGACGTTGGTGGTTTCTGGAATCCACCCTATTTAAAAATCTAACATAATGAAGATCACACCTCTCCTAGCCTCCTGACAGGGCCAGACAGGGTAAGGAGCAAGTCTTAGGCCACAGTGCTGAGATCCGACACTTACTGTCCTCCCACCGACCCACCTACCCCGCTCAGAGGAGAGGCATGAGAGAAAGCGGTTCTCCCTGAAGCGGGAAGAAGGCAGGTAAGACCAGAGGTGTCATTTCCCAAACAACATTTATCTAGCAGACTACCTGCAGACCCCAGTTACTCTGGGTCCAGGACAGCTGGGGTGGGGGCTGGGGTGGGGGCTGTCCAAGAAGACGCTCACCCCAGAGGACAGGAGGGGTCCAGGAACGGGGAGATCACCCAGAATCCCACAGAGTCCGACTCAGTGAGCTCCGCAGGCTTGCTGGAGGCTCGTAGCCCTGCAGTCCCACCTGGCTGTGCCCGGAGCACAGTCAATCTGCTGCCTGGGACACGCTTCCCTGATGACCACTTAACTGTCCTGTTTAGTTCTGAATCAGGTAACATTTATTACACAACTCCTGTGTGTGTTCAAAAACGTCTTACTTTGTCCTCCTTAGGACCAGCTCTCCCACTTCACTCATGAGGACAGGGCTTCCAGGTCTCTCGCTGGAGGCTGACACATGGCATTCGAACCCAGGTCTGCCTGACTGGAACCATGCTCTCTGCTGAACTAACTGCACTGGCTCTGGCAAAATGCAGTTCAGCTCGGACCTCGAGACACCTTCCCAGTTCCCACAGAGCCTGGTTCATTCCCTTGTTCCACCCAAGTCCCCTACACCAGCCGCCGTATCCTGCTTTCACACCATTTACTATGTGTTCCTTTCCTATCCCCTCTCCCCTGGCCCCCAGAAGTGAGCCTCATTCTCCTCTGGAGTCTCCGAAGCAATTCTTCGGGAACCCAGCTCCCATTACACACATGCTGTGGTCAGAAGTCAGTTCACTGCTAAAGAACCTTCAAAACCTGAGCCTGCTCTAGTCACTGCTGACCTGTTCCATCCTGTTTTCCCTCCCCACTGGGCAGCAAAGCACATTGTGAGGCCATGTGGGAAAAGCACTGATTCAGGGGTCAGGAGATGTAGGTTTGATTCCCAGCTGCCACAGTCTTGATGTGTGCCTCTGGACAAGTCACCTTACCTCTCTGAGCTTAAAACACTACAACTAAAGCAAAAAAAAAGATGATGCTTCCTACCCCAGGTTCATTGTAAGAATTCAATAAAAGCAAGAAATATGGACCCCTTGGAACATAAGTTCTCAAAGAATAGGAACTGCCACCCCCTTCTGATTATCCCAATAGGCAAATGCTTCCCTCCCTTCACACATCTGTTAATGCTGTTCCCTCCCCTTGGAAAACCCTTCCCCAACTCAAATTGTCCAATGCTTTTACATGTCAAATGCCACCTCCTCCTGGCTGAGCACACAGGGATTTGGGAATTCTGGTCCCGTCTTAGACCCCACATTGCCTCCTGCTACACTGAGTATCCCGGGCTAAGCTCTCCCAAGCACCCCAAGAGAGAGTCTCAATCTCCCTCACCCTCTTGCACACAGG
This sequence comes from Solenodon paradoxus, assembly GCA_004363575.1. Taxonomy (NCBI): domain Eukaryota; kingdom Metazoa; phylum Chordata; class Mammalia; order Eulipotyphla; family Solenodontidae; genus Solenodon; species Solenodon paradoxus. Next base: position 2,946 of record RJWH01002755.1, read on the forward strand.
GCCTCACTCGGAGCAGCCAAACACAAGACAAGCATTCAGCAAACAGGGGCCAGATAGCTGGGAGGGTTTCTCAACCACACAGGGGCCACTCTTGTCTCCCCCTCCCCCTGGCACTGGCGGGCAGGGTGGGCACAGGCATTCTGCCAGTTGAGCAGGACTGCAGACACCTGCTAAGCCATCTCGATAGACCCTGCCCCCAAACTCCACACAGTCCAGCCCCCTCAGCCTCCTTTGTCATGAATGTGTTAAAAATAACCACGATAATCATCACTTCCATGGAGAGAACGTTGTGATTTACAAAGCAATCCTCCCTTCCCAGAGTTTTTGCATCTCCCCCTGCAGCTGGCCCCAGAGCTCTGAGCAGACACCAACTGATTCTCTTGAAGTATGACCCTGGCATGTCCCTCCATGGCCCCTCTAGCCCCTGCAGCTCCTTGTACCCCACAGTGCGTCAGAATTTCAGGGGGTAGGAGGAGAGAAGGGTGGCTTTTGACAACTCCAGGCTCTGCCCCAGCAGTCCAGTGCACCTGGGTATCATCACTCTGAGATCAGACACCAGCCAGCATACCAGTCCCCCTCCGGGGGCTTCCTCCCAAAGCTCAGTCTCCCAAGAAAACTAGCTGGGCCTCTGCCACGTCCCCGATGTGACCAGGAGCTCCTCGAGACCAGGGACTACATCTGACTCACCCTGCCTCTCCCATGACACCCAGCTTCTTGCTGCCTGAAGTCCTCAGCCAACAAGATGGGTCCCATATTTTGAGGGTGGCAGTGGAGCACCACCCCCCACCCCCACCGGGCCCCAGTCCAGCTCCCTTTGCCCAACACGTTCACGCTTCTACGCCCTTGCACAGGCTGCTTCCCCTCGAAGCCCTTCTTCCTTCAGGGTTTCTCAGAGCTTGGGGTGGGAAACGGCTTGGGAGGTCCCATTAGAGCACTGGATCACAGGGTGGGAAGCTAGTCCCTCTCCAGGGTGGAAATTTGCTAATTAGGGTGACCACTTGCCAATCTGCCTGGATGGTCCAGTCTGCCTGCGCTGAGGTGTAATTAAAGCAGCCCCTCCCTCCTTTATAACCTCAAACACGGTCCCTCCCGCTTGGATGATAATAGAGGGTCATCTTTTTAATCCTCCCACACACATGAAAGATAAAGTCTCTGTGCAGTCCCAGACTTTAACACATCTCCAGCACGTGCTAATTTCTCTTTCTAACAAATCGAGAGGAGGGAGGAGCGTCTCGCTAGAATTTGGTAACACTGCTTTGTTTTCACTGCAGTTGTGTCTTCGGTTTGGTTAGCTTCCATTTCAGATAAGTGGTATTCTTTTTCTACTTATGATATGTCATTTCTTTTTAAATATATTAAATTTGAAAAGTGATTTTCAATTAAAGAAAAACTTTACAGGCTGACAAATTCCTATTCGCGTCTCAAAACCCAACCTGGAATCACCTTCTTTAAACCACCTTCCCACCCCTTGATGGTTTCATCTCTCACTCTCCCGCCTCCCTGAACGTCGGCACAAGTACATCAGACCTAGGACACAAAGCTGTGACATCATGCAGCTAACCGCTAGAGACTCACCATGTGCCCGGCACTGAACTCAGCACTATCCCGCTCTCTCTTCCTCCCTGCTCTGAGAACTAGCTCTGCTCTCCCCATTTTACAGACAATGAAATGGTGGTAAAGTCATGTGCCCACAACCACACAGCTAGTCAGAGGTGGGGTCAGAAACCCCAGGCTGGGCGACTTCAGCCTGTGGCCTGGATCACTACTGTCCATGAGTGGTCACTCTTGTCCCATCAACGGGCAGCCAGTGTGCCTGTTTCACCTTGGATCACGTTCACTCAGAGCTGGCCCAAGTCCTGGCACAAACTCCACGGAGAAAGACATGAAGTAATGGATGTGCAATGGATGAGCTGGGGCGTGACACCTTGTGAGATGTCCCAGGGAGTCTGTGTCTTGTCTGTCTGGTGATGGAGCACCCAAATCCAGCAGCATGGATGTGAGAGGGCAGGGCTTCCAGGAGACACATACATGTGCCAGGTCTCCCTGTCCCACCCTGAGAGAGGCCCTGCTTCATAGACATCGGAACCACAAGCAGACAGGTAGCACCCTACTTCCAGCCGCCAGGCAGGCTGTCCAAAGGGGAAAAGCAGTGCCTGAGTCCTGAGAGAGGGGGCTAATCCAGGATGGGCAGGGCTGGGCAGAGACACTTCTTGAAAGGGACGGGGTGTGAGCTGTGCTTGAAAAGATGAGGAGTTCTGGAGAACCAAGGGCAAAAGGCGTTCCAGATGAGGAAACAGCAAAGGCGGGGGGAGGCCAGAAAGCAGAGGGCTCCAGGCCAGAGAGGAGCCCTGTTAAAGCAGGGAGAGAACTAGAGGGAAGGATGAAAACAGGTGGCAGCTGGGTCTGGGTGGGGCTGGAATAGCAGGCTGAGGAGTTTGGGCCACCACGGGGAGGCACCAGAGGCTGATCAGAAAAGTGACACACTGAGAACTGGGGTCCTGAGGACCCAGTGGGATAGCAACTCGTGAAAGTCATGCGGCAGCAGTATCAGAGTGGAGGTTTAAAACTACTCTTACCTCCCAGGCCTGATACTCAGAAGCTCCCAGGCTCACGTGGTGGCTGGGCCTGAGGCATGGAGACTGGACAGCGTTGGAGAGCTAGGAACATCCGGCCAAGGGTGAGGCAGTACCCTGGGAGAGGCAGGAAGCCTGGGGAGGAGGGTAGGGGTTCGAGAGAAAGACACTTTCTCCCAGGTATCACTCTGCATAGACTGGAGGGTCACGGGGCAGGAACTGCATGTTGGCGCCCTTCACCAGAGCTGGACCCTGCAGCTGGCACTGCCGCTCCAACCCGCCTTCCTGCCCCGGTCGCAGCCAGCCTCCAGCATGCCAGCCCTCCTCCAGCTCCTTCCTGCCTGCCTTCCATTTCATCCTCTCCCCCCACTTAACAGATTGCGGCAGCAAGATGGCACAAATTTATGGCTCAACTCACCAAAAATAACAAGAGATCTATCAAAGGCAGTTTGCGTGAAATTAACAGGCGCCTGGACCCTCTTGTCAAACGCACTCGGCTCTGAGGCGGGCACAGGCACTCCGCTTAGTCTCTGCCGGCTGGCTCCTGGCCTCCCTGCTCTGCTGGACCAACCCAGCCCCACCCCACCTTGACTTGCCCCTAATCCTACTTGGGGTGGCCCCAAGAAGGTGAGCACAGCCCCCTCAAAGGGGCCAGACCCAGGGTCTCATTCGTCCTGCCCCTCCATCCCTCCAATCTTGTTCTCAGTCTGGCAGCTCCATGTGCCAGCTGGTCCTCCTGCAGCTGGTACATGTGTCCAGCTGGCCCAATGGGGAGGAGGTGAAGGAAAGCAAGGAGGTGAGGCCAAGGGCCTGCAAGGTGGGGCTGCCACAAGTCAGTGTGTTCTAGGCTGTGACAAGGCCGCTGGCCCTTAGACGCCCCCTGGCACATGGAATAAAACTGAGTCCGCCGTCTCCTGCTTGAGAGAGGCTGGGTAGCAAGGAGGAGGTGTCTGCCAGGGGAGGGGAAGGGGCTGTGCCAGCCCAGCTCTGGGCGCCAGTGTTTCATATGAGCCCACTTATGATGGCTGATGCCATATTGTCCTAGCCAACTCCCATGGGGCCCTCCCTGTAGGCAGCCCCAGTGGAGCAGCCTGGACACACACTTAGTAGGACATGGGGTCTCAGCAGAGGTCAGGCATAGGAACAGCTGGGAGCTCAGGGTCTCATGCCCAAGGATAATCAACATCCAATCTACACTGTCCTCAGTCCTAGAAGCCCCTGCAGATCTGACAATGGTAGGGATGAGGGTGCCTGTCCTGTCACTGGCCCTCTCTGACCCCCTCAAAACACCCCAGCCACCAACCAAATCCTTCTTCCACCTTCAGTCAAGCCCATGTGGCTGCTCCTGGCTCCGTGTACCACAGAGCATTCTGCCCAGATGGTGCCCGCCCATAAGGGCAGAGCTGGCTCTGTCCACTGCGGACCACTGGGCTGCTGGACCTCAGGGAAAGTCAGTGACAAGAGCCCGGCCTCTGCTGAGCATGATGGGGGAGGCACCCACACAGTGACAGGCCATGCCTTCCAGACAGGAAGAACCATAAACCTCCTGATATACGCCTGGCACTCTCCACTGATGTTCGACAAAGAAGCAAAATTCAATTTCTTCCTGCAGGCACTAAATCCCAGGCTGGCCTCCAGGGCCTGTAACCTGCCCAAGGCCTGGCTGTCACTCGGACGGCTTCATCGACCACTGTTAGAGGCCAAACTGGCCTGAGGGAGAGGCCAGAGCAAGGCCACTGGGCATCTGCCGTGGATGGGCGTGATGCCAGAAGGGAGGCTGAGAGGCCCCACCCCCAAAGCATTGGAAGAGGCTGTTGTCATGATAATCGCCCCTTCAAACTCAGGGGTATCTCCCATTTCACAGACAAAAAAACTGATGCCAGAAAATAGAGATCCACTCAAGGCAACCAAAGGTGGTGTCCACCTCCAGGGCTCTGGCCTCCGCAGCAGAGGTGGGGACAGGCCACACTCCTCTAGCACTCCTTAGCAACCCTCACACAAGACCACCTGCCTCTTTACACTCTCCAGATCACATCCAGGTTTCCCTTCTGACTTCCATTCCTGCATGACATCATGATGGCAGACCAGCTCATTATCCCAGTTGGAGAAACTGAGACCCAAAGAGGGATGGGAACTCCCAGTGGGAGCCAATGCTGGGGACCAGATCCTAGATCTGCTTCCCTCCTGTCCCCATTTCCTTGGCCCTGTTCCCTGACCAGTCCCTGGCCCAGCACAGTTCAGCAGGCAGAGGATCCAACTGAGGGGTTGGGGCCTTGAAGCTGCAGGAAGGAGGGTCAGCAGAAGGTGGCCATGGCTGGGGGAGCAGGAGCAGGCAGGACTCAAGGGCTTGCAGAGTTTTTGCCCAGTCAGCAGGAAGCTCTAGCAGCTGGTGGCCTCAGTCCCAAAAGACATGGGCCCAAAGCGGGGAGACGGGGGACTGGGACACCGGGAGCTGAGCCAGCCCAGCCCTCCAAGGCAGCCTTAAAGCTCAGGCCTCCTGACCCAAGAACATTCTTCCCTCTGCCCTGACCCTGGGGCCACTGCCAAAAATCACTGACCCATGTGGGTAGGAACACATCCCCCTCCCTGCCTATGACAGCCTCCAGGCAAACTCATCAATTTGCAGTGCCAGGGCCTGCCACGGTCACTCCCTGCTCTGGGCCTGTGTACAAAAGGTTCCCTCTGCCTAGAATGCCTTCATCGTTCCTTTGGCTGGGCTTACTTCTACTTGTCCTTCAGATCTCTACTCCTAGATCACCTCCTTCAGGAAGCCTTCCCTGACTACCCAATTCGGGGTCTCCTCCCTGGGCTTATCATGCTGCCTTGTGAGACCTCTGCCCCCATTCATCCACTGCACTGCAAACTCTTCAAGACCGAAGTCTGACCCCAGTCCATCCTGATGACCCCAACATTTGGACCAAGCTAGACACAGAGGGGACATCAATGAACAACTATTCGGATGGCCCCGGGATCGGCCAAGACAGGCGCCAGTGGGCACCATCAACCCCCTGGATACACCTGCCCCACTTGGGCCCGGCTCAGACTCACCATATCTCATCTCAGTTGTAAACAGGTCATTGCTGCTCCCCGAGTGCAAATCGGCCTCAGCAGGTGGGGCTGGGCCTCCGGGCACCAGGGCATTGGATAGGGTGTGGGCAGCAGGAGGACCCGGAGGCGTGGTGGCGGAGGCGGCCGCGGCAGCAGGGCCAGCCCCCGCCTCACCAGGGCAGCTGCAGCCCGGCTGGGCAAAGCCACAGGCCCTGCCGGCGGCACGGCCACACTCCTCACTCCAGCGACAGAGCACTCCGCAGGTGAACTGGCTGGAGTTGTTGTTGTTGATGAGCAGGACCTCCACGAAGCGGAAGGCCAGGGCAGCGGGCGCCAGGAGGCGCGGGGCTTCTGAGGGCTCAGCCGACAGGCACAGCTGGACGAAGTTCTTGTCGAAGTGCAGGAAGCTAAAGGGGCCTGAGCCTCCGCACAGCTCCAACCCGGCTGCCTCCTCCTCCTCCTCCGGCCGCCCCACCTCCAGTTCCACCTGGGCCCCTGCCTCCTCTGGGCTGGGCCGCAGGCAGGTGAAGTTGGCCAGGTAGTGGTCCAGGGGCAGCAGGCGGGGGGCGAAGTGGGCGCACACCTGCTCCTGGCGGTTGAAGCGCAGGTAGAGGGAGTACTTGGTGGGGTCAGGGTTCTCCAGAGTCCAGGAGCAGCCTGAGGCGATGGTAGGGAAGAGGTCCTGCAGCGAGAAGGCCCCGTAGAGCACGCCCGAGGCCAGGGCGGAGCAGGCGCTGGGGGCAGGGTCAAAGGCAGCGGCCAGGCGCAGGGACAGAATCACAGATAGTAAGAGGGGACAGGCTGGGGTCATCCTATGTCCCTTGCCCTGTGGAGAGAGACAGTGGTCAGTGGCCCCAGGCACAGCCAGCATGGACTCTGAATCTCCCGTGCTGACTACAGGTAGTAGGTTCAGACCAAGTTCTTTAAGTCACCCAGGACCACCAGTGTGATCTTCGACAAGGGACTTGACCTCTCTGAGCCTCAAGTTTCCTTACCTGTAAAATGGACCAGGACAGTAGCTACCACACAGGTTTCCTACAAGGACCAGATGAGAAGAGTGAGGCAGAGGGCTCCGGAGGGCCTCTAAGGAACACTTGTTTCCACTCAGTTCCTCTGTCAGTTCCATCAACCACAAGCGCAGGGGCCTGACATTCGGACCCAGCCCCGTCCCCACCACCCTACTCGTGTTCTCCGGAACTGCTGCTTGCAGTCACAGTGTGTCGTGATCCACTGAAGGGTGTCACGGGTAATCCAACAGTAATTGTCAAAGTAGCGATGTTTGACAACGATTTGCTTTTTTATAAATCAGAGCAATTCAAGGTTATTCCCAGAACAATGTCATTCTCATTTGCTTTCCTGAGTGGGAGAGAAAGGGGAGGAGTTTCTTTCAGGGAGCCAGGGACTGTACCATGCAGGCCATGGTACCACCAGTGCAAACGGCATGCGTGCCACTGCTGGGGTTTTCCTGAGGCTCGCGGGGGAGAGGCATCTGCAAAATGGGTGCAGCACTTCTCCTCCAATGCCTTTTCCGCTCCTGCCAGAGCGGGATACCCCTGGCCCAGGGCCTGCCACCCCCAGTGAGGGCACCACACCACCTCCCTGCATTCACTCTCACAGCCCTTGCCTCAATGCCCCCATCAGCCAGTGCTGATCTCTTGCTATCTCCCCGGAGCCAGATCGCTCATCTCATCATGAGTCTTCAAGCTCCTTAGAATAGAGACCAGAGTCCACTGATTTCTACATCTCCCCAGAGAGCTGCACTAAGCTGCTGCCCGCAGGTGTAAATGTACTCCCGGAGTGGGAGGACCCACGCCCCACCCCAACAGACACCCAGAGCAGTCAGTCAGGTCTGCAGGAAGGAAGCCCAGCAGGCGCCCTTCCACCCAGAGGCCACAGCCTGCCGGCCTGGAGCCCAATGCCCGTGCCTCAGTCCCACTTCCAGTCCTGCGCCTGAGTCACCCACACCAGCTCCTAGCACTGGATAGGTCCCGAGAGCCTGGCTGTTCCACATTAGAGGAGAAAAGATGCGGCTCTGAGAAGGGAGGCAAGATCTCACAAGAGGAGTCCAGCTGGGTTTCTCTCATCCACCACTAGCCTCTTGCTCCTTCCCTTCCATGCTACTCAGGCTTCTGGAAAGACGGACAAGTCCTTAGCTCTGGGAACTGAGTCCCAGCATGGGATAGTCCACAGGTGTGGCTAGATTTCCCCCAGACACAGTTGCTCCCCACATACAGCTTTCCCCTGAGCTCCTCAGGAGTCTAAGACGAGGTCTGGGCGGGGACGGGAATCAGAACTCCAGAATCCAGTACTATGCAGCAGCCACAGGGCTCCTCAAGGTCCCAGATCACGTGCTGCCACTCACCCAGGCCCAAACCCCAACCACCAACAACACTTGGCCTTCCTCAGCCACAGGGGGTGGGGGAAACGGGAGACAAGGCAGGCCCATCTGGTAGGAAAGAGCCACCCCACCCTCCTCCAAAGACCTGATGGAGTTATTCAGCAGAAGCCAGGATAGGCTGTGTCGCCATGGTACCCCCACAGCGGAAAAAGGGCCCAGAACTCTGCCCTTCCCCACCCCGTACCATGCTTGCCCCAAACTGTTCAGCCCATCCAGACTGCTGCAGCACCAGCAAAGCCAGTGGCTGATGATGAGTGACATCCAATCCCCCCGCTGCCCCCAATTATTTTTAAGCAGGCTGCAAAATTCAGGCCATGGCTGCGGCTCAGTGGAGGGGAGGTAGGGGCTCATTAGAACTGGCCTCACCTCCCCCACTTAGGGCAGGGGTGGAATTTCACACACACGCGCGCACACACACACACACACATGCTTGAACATCCTGTGTCCTGCAGACATGCACACAGAAGCATGCGTGCAAAGATGCATGTAGAGACAGGCGTTGCCTGGCATTGTGCATGTGAACAGATACAATGCACACAGAAGTGCACACAGTGAGTATAATCCACAAATGTGGAAACTCACACACACAGGGGCAAGCACAGAAAAGGTGGATAAAGAGCCAGATACGTGTGCACATGTGCAGAGCTGCAAATATACTCTCTAGTGTGAACAGACACAGGTATTTGGCTCTTGGGGGCTCAGCACATGACAGCTAAGCATCAACCAGGATCTGACCCGCAGCTCCTTCTTTGTGTTCCTGAGCTGGGCTCAGACCTTAGCCCCACCTCCTGTGCCTCAGCTGCAGCGACTCCCAGCCCCAACCCCTCAAGGGAGCCCCAACCCCTCAAAAAGCACTGCGTCCAGTCCTCCAGAGCCCCAGCCTGCCTCCTCCAGAACTGAGCTACCTCAAAACCCTGCTCAAGCCCTCTCCTCCACGCAGTTTCCTTCAGACTGCCCCTTCACACGGATTCTGGAACTTCACCCTGGGTAGGTATGCACCTCATTGTTTGCTGTGACATAAGGACAAATATATCACTCCCATCCACAAAATAAGGCAGGGTGCCCAATTCCAACCTGGGCCATAGATGGCCTTCCCTGGGCAACAAGCTAGAAGGATCCTGGCCTCACAGGTAGCCTGACTGTTTAGTTGTCATGATAAACCTCCCCAAGCCTCAGTTTCCCCCTCTGTGGAATGCAGACCATGATCCCTGCCCTCAGGATTGCACAGGCCTTCTCATCCAGCCTCCCCTGTGAGTTCCCAGCATGGAGCCTGGCACAGAAAAGAGGATCACAACTTCCCTTCCCATCTCCCTCCCTCTTCTCAACCTCAAGAAGGCTCCTAGCCTTCCTGCTGAGGCCCTGGTGGTTGCTGCTGGGAAGGTTCTCCAGCTTTGCCTCACCAAGTCCAGCAAGACCATAAACCTCATTAGAAACAAGAGCTGGAGAGGAGCTATATGGAGGTCAGCTCCGAGGAAGAGCGTCCTGGGTCAGGAGGTGATGGAAAGGATAATCAACAGGCTTCCTCCCTCAGGACCTCCCTGGGCATAGAGGACGAGGAGCTGGTTAGTCATCTGTCTCAGAGGCTCCCTTCACCACCGCAGGCCACCCCAGCAAACCTGAGAATCCACTCTCTGTCCAAGCACACTCAGGACCCCTTCCTCCCAGTGCCCCCAGGTCTGTTCGGCCTCAGTTTCTCCTCTCTACCACTGAAGGAATGGGAGGCTTTTGCAGCCACTGGGGTGCCAAGACAAGACTAGAGTGGAGGGCAGAAAGGGGCACCTCAGTACAAGGGTCGGGTCTCCAGGATCTCCAGGACAGACTCCTATCTGCCCAGTGGCTGGAAACAGGGGCACTGGGCAGGGAACCCAGAGCCCCAGCGGCAGGCGGAGGAGGGGCTGCGGGTAGGGGAGGGGGCACAGCGGGTGCGCACATCGGTCGTGCTTATCCACCTGGCGGCTCCAATTCGCCTATCCATCACTCACCCTCCACCTCGGGGCGCAGGAGCTCCAGGCAGGGACACCCGCTCGGGGTCTCCGTGTTCATGGTCTTTGCACCAGCTGGTGGGGCGGGGTCTTCAAGGACCCTTCCCCCAGAGCTCCCAGGAAGGTGCACACACAACCCACACCACCTCACCCCCTAAGCCCCCCACCCCAGCCTGGAGGTGGGAGGCAGGACCGAGGGAAGGGGGTGACCCCCACCAGTGGCGGCCCCTCCCCCTCCGACTGTTCCACAGCATTTCTCAGTCCCTGGAGGCGGTCGGGAGCCTTGTGCACACCCCAAAACAGGGATGTGCAGCGGCCCCCAACTCCTGGGGGCGGGGGGTTGGGGGGAAGGGGGCGGTGACTCAGCCGCCCTCCGCCCGCCTCCCCGGAACTTTGCAGCAGCTGGAGCCGCGGTTGCTACAGGAACCGAAAGCTTTTGTTCCCCAATGTCAGGGCTGCCGGGGCAGGCGAGAGGCTGGGAGGCTGGCAATCCCGGTGGGACCAGGGCCCAACCACGCTGCCCAGAGGACTTCCAGCCCATCCAGCAGAACGTCACGGATTCGAGCCCCCTCTTTCCCCATTGCTCGCCCTTCACCCAACCACTAAGGCTTTATGAAACCAGGTTTCTTCATACTGGAGGGGCCCTCAGGCAAAGTCTTCCTCCAACTCCCACCTGGAGCATTAAGTGCCCAGGAAAGTTCCTGATAGCATCACTCCTGGGGGGGAGGGGGGAGTCTGTGACTGATTTCCCAAGTGGTTCCCCTTAAAGGCGGCCTACCTTTGGGACCTCAACTTGGATTTCTCTGTATTTATCCCACCTTCCCAGCCTCTACACTTGAACCAGAACCAGGACATCAGAGACCTTGGCCTTGCTTTCACTGATACCCTTCCAACCAAAGCTCTCCAGTAGGATGTTGAAAATGGATGATTAACAGCCACAGGTTCTCTGCACCCACTCTGGGAAGCTGAAGGTATTTTCAAGCTTTATTATCCTGGAGGTTGGACTGACGGCACTAGAATCTATTTTGCATTGCTCCTCTGGGATTTGAAGTGGCGAGGGGTCTGACCTTGGTCTTGAAGAGAAACAGCCCAACACACCTATCATTGTTAAGCATTACTAAGTGCCAGACACTCTATACAATCTAATTTCATCATCTAGCAAATATATAAGGCAGTGATCACTGACCCATTTTATATTAGGCCCACTGAGGCTCAGAAAGGTTATGCAGCGTGCCAAGATCACACAACTTTTGAACCCAGATGACCCGAAGCAGAGTTCCTAACTACTCATTCAGCTACATTACCTGGGGTTTGAGGGAAGCAGAAGAGGACAGAAAGCAGCTGGGACTTTGACTTCGCTTTGGGTTACAGAAATAGCTACCATACACACCTATGCCAGACTAAACTACCCTTTTCTGACCAGTGGAGGGGAAATGGGACAGAAGAAGCGGGGAGGAGGAAGAGAAGGCAGAGAAGGGAAGAAGGGGGGACAAACTGTCAATCTTGATACGATTGACAGCCTCCCGCAGGAACCACTATCCCACCATTGACAGAATCACAGTGACCCTCACCCTGTGGCAGCAAGAGGAACACTCCTCAAGTTCTTGCTCTGTCCCAGGGTCACTCCCCATTGCTTACACCAAGTCAGAGCCCTCCTTTGCCCCCCACACCCCACCTACAGGGAATTTGCCATGTATAGGGTACACCGACAGAGGCTCCCCTGGAAACATACACCAAGCCCAAACAAGCCCAATTAGGCCACCTCAAATCCAGGGGCCAGTCTGCCGCTCTGCCTGATAGCTCAAAGGACTCGGGGACTGCTGCTGGGATGAGCCCTCTACACCCCACCCCATTCCCAGAGCGTAGAGCCTGATAACAGAACGGGGTTAACAGAAGGGGGCACCCAGCATCGCCCACCAACCTCCCCTCTCCCCAGGGATTTCCCCAACGCCAGTCCCGCAGCCACCACTACGGCTTCGGCTGCGGAAACCTGGGGTTGCCCAGAGGAAAAGGGGCGGCGGGTCCCAGGCTGCGGGCAGGGGGCGCCAGAGGACGCCCTGGGTCCTGGTCGGCAGCTGGCGAGGCGGGCAGGCGGGCAGTATCTCAGCCCCAGCCCCTCCCCCCGCAGGCACCAGACCCACCGCCCGCTCTGCACCGGCCGCCGCGCGGAGGACTTCCCTCGGACCCTGCCGACTGCGGGAGTGGCCGCCAACTTCACAGACGATAACCAGCCCCACCCCCATCATGCCGGCCCCCAGGGCTGCGGGAGGGCGCGCTGGGTGTCCGGTTCTTTGCCCCCATGGTGGGCAGAGAGGAATGGGGGATGGACTGATAGACTCTGGCCAAAGGTGGACACGGGAGCCAGGGATGTGGAGCCAGTAGGAATCCGGCTGGAGAGAAGGGGGGAACAGAGCAGACATGAGGGTGACACGGCCCCAAGTCCAGGTTGAGGGGGAGGGGACTTGCAGCAGAGATTGGCGAGGGACGGCGGGACTCGGAGCAGATATGGGGGAGGGGGCAATCGGAACAGAAAAAAGAGGGGAAGTCTGGTCTGGGTACGGACGCGGAGAAGGGCAGTGACTACGGGCAGACAGCGATGGAGCCGGGGAGAGCTCCAAGCAGAGATTAAGTGGCGGGGAGGAGCAGGGTCCGGCATCCAGACGAGGAAAGGGGGGCGAGTGGGGGAGACACAGTCGAGCTGCAGGTTGGAGAGAGGGGCTGTAATCAAGGCGGGGGGGCGGGGGCACTGCCCGGATCCCGGCAGATTCAGGGGGGTTGGATAGGGAGAGATTCCAGACATCGGTGGGGGTAAGGTCCGCCAGGATTCCGAGGGGCTGGGGCTTCGGCAACGGCGGGTAAAGGGGGAGGGGTGGAACGCGGATTCTCCAGAGATGAAAGGGGGCCTCGGCCCCAGGCTCGGAAGTTCCCGAAGAGATGGGACTAGGTGGGTGCTGAACGAACTCCGTTCGGGCGGAGGAAAATTCAGCAGAATTGGGCTAGGGGAGTGCCCCGAGTCCGAGCCGGTGCGGAAACTCGCGATCTCGCCGGGAGGGCAGGCTCCAGGCTGGGTCGGGGTCTGGGGCCGGGCACTCACCTGGGCGCCGTCAGCAGCAGGAGTGGGGGCTGGCGGAGGCGGCCACCGGGCGCAAGTTTGCCATCCCTAAGGCGGGGGCCGGGCCAGACGCGGGGCAGCTCGCGGCAGCCGCGCGGAGGGCCGAGGCTCCCGCTCCGCGGAGCGGCGGGTGCAGAAAAGGCGCCGCGGAGCAGCGCGGGGCTGGCGGGCAGGCGCCGGGCCGGGCGCGGGTTGCTGCCGCCGCCTCCTCGCAGCCCCCCCACCCCCAGCTCCCAGCTCCCCCGCCCGAAGCACCGCCCGCGCCGCGCGCCGCCTCCTATTCGCGGGCGGCGGCCGCAGCCCCGGGCTCTAACAGCCGGCGCCGCATCCTCCTCAGGTCTCTGAGCGCCGCGGCCGCGGAACCAGGATCCTCCGGCGCTACGGCCGCTGCCCGCAGCGCGCGCCGGGCCGTATGACGGCCGAGGCAGGACGCGGCGCCTGCGCGGGCCGGGCCCAGGAGGGGGCGCGCGCCGGGCTGGGCGCGAGGAGCCGCGGGAGAGGGGGCGGGGGGCGGGGGCGACGCGCGCCGCCTCCTGTTAAAGGGGGAGCAGCGCCAGCCGAGCCAAGCACACTGTTCTCCCCACCAGGAGTCCTGGCGCCGGCGCGGGAGAAGCCCCCGGGTAAGCCCCCGCCCCGCCTGCGATCTTCCGGGCCACAGGATGAGGCGATCCGCGACGCCCCCTCCAGCAATACCCCAGGTCCGAGTCAACCAGAGCTGCCAGGGTCTCTGGGGCCCTGGAGGCTGAAGCATTTGCGCCCCTGACACATACCATGTGCATTGCATATTGCATAGCCCTGTGCATGCAGGTGCCACTCACGCGCTGAACTTTGCATATGCTTATGCACACAGGTGCTCTATTTGTGCGCTGCAATGTTGCCTGGCTGTATGCATGCAGTCTCCACACATGCACAGCGTGCTAGCATGTGCTCGGCTCCTGAATGCATGTTGCTTGTTGCCGTGGGGAAGGATGCTATATGTGTACAAGGTTATAAATGCAACATATATGTGGACTTCTACAGGTCATTTGTATGTAGGGGCCACATATGTACACTGCAGTGTGGTATGTTTGATGCAAGCTCTGGTGCATGCCTCTAGGCACGGGGATGCTACACGTGTGCGGTGTTACATGTTTTCCTGAGTGCAGGTCTATTCCCATAAGTGCCTTTCTCTGTGCCAGGGGCGCCCCCATAGTTCATCTGTTGGTGGAGAAGCAGCAGAAACTACAGACCCATCCTCTCCCCGTCCTGGCTCTGTGCCAGGGAAAGCTGGGTGGGGCCTGAGCCCACATGCTTCAGCGGGTACCCAAAGAGAAGCCTATGGCTCAGAGCCCTGGTGAGGCGGTTTGTGGCCTAAGCATGATGCTACTGGGAAGGTGGGCAGACCAGGGACACACCACTGCAGCCCAAGACAACTAGGTTAATCAGGTGGCTCTGGTCACAGGGGGGAGCCAGCAGCGGGCAGCTTTGCAGTAAGGGTGAAAGGTTTCAAGAAGCTGGCTCTTTGAAGATTCTCTGACCCTGAGAGGACCACGTTGGGGAACAAGGAGGTCCCCAGTCTACCCAATCCCAACCTCTTCGTCCACTCAGACAACCCTTGGGTTGTAAGGGGATGAGAAGACTCCCCTTCTCCCCATGCCCAGTACCAGGAAGAGGCAGAAAGCAAGCCCCTTATTCCCTCCCTCTGTCCCTCCCTCCTCCAGCAGTCTTGGTGACATTTGTTGTGAGTGATTGTGAGAGATTATCGACTTTAATGGAAGGAGGTAATAAGGGGCGATGAAGGAATCTCACCCGTCACCTTAAGGGAATTTATGAGGCTGTGTGAGGCAGGGAGGAGGGCTGGCACCTTTCCTTTCCTAGCGGGAGCCCAAGGAGACCCATGCCTTGAACCTAGCTCTGGCAGACAGGCATCCTGTGTTCTTGCTAGGTAGCCCGAACACAGCCCACGTCTCTGGTTTTGGAGGTTAAGCCACTACTGTGAATGGCAAGCCAAGCAGGCCTCCCATCTGCACCTTGTGCTGAGAGCCACCTGCCCCAAGGGCAGTGGGAGATCCTGGGCCTCCTCCTTTCTTGAGCTCTGTTGGGGGCAATGGGCATGCTGGGTTTGAGGCCTCAAGGAGGTGAGCAGAGGTGGGGC
The DNA here is from genome assembly GCA_004363575.1 of Solenodon paradoxus. NCBI lineage: Eukaryota > Metazoa > Chordata > Mammalia > Eulipotyphla > Solenodontidae > Solenodon > Solenodon paradoxus. The sequence continues at coordinate 18,193 of RJWH01002755.1, forward strand.
GAGTGGTCGAGTCATGGAATACCTGCAAGGACAGGTCTCCAGGACCCTACCCTCCATAGCTCCAGTCCCTACTCTCCCACAGACAGCCTACCTCCCTCTTCACGAATGCTCATGAATATTTATGACATTAGCATGCTAGAGACCCAGAGCCCAGAGAAACCCAGGCAGGTCTCTTGCAGATGCGATACAAACTCAGGCAGGTCTCTTGCAGATGTGATACAGCGGGATCCCTGAGGCCCTCCCCCTCTCCCCAGGATCCAGCTGGATAGGGGCAATGGGAGGGGTTGGCTCCAAAGAGACAGCTACGGGGTGTCTGTTTCTCAATTCGTTGGTAGCTCTCTGACTTCTTGACCGTGCTCATTCAGCCACAAAAATGTATGCCCTAGGAAAGACAGAGGATCAGACGGAGTGAGGAACTGACAATAGCTGGTGCCCCATACCTAGGGGTTCACTGGGGCAGGATGGGGAGAGTAGCAAGGCAAGAGGGATTGTGAGAGCTAGGCAGAAAAAGCAGAAGCTGCCAGGGGTTGTGCAGAAGCCTCTGGAAGTCTTTCCCCGTAGGTACCTCCCTGTAACAGGGCTTCCCCACCTCCTTTCCCAGGAGCCCCTGCCCTTCCAGACGCACTCTGGTGATAATGCCGCCCAGGAGGACTTGGAGTAATTACAAATCGTTTCCATATTCAAATCCAGCTGGTTGAAGAGAAATTACTTCTCTGACAGCCCAGGCAGGGGTGGGAAGAATAAGTCTTAGCCCCAGGAGGGGGCCTCCAGGGAACTTGGGGGCAGAGACTCGGCTACAGAAAGGACACCAGCTGGAGTTGGAGCACAGAGGTTTTGGGCAGAGTGGAGGGACATTCCTTGGCTGACCCCTTCCTCATACAGACTGGGCAAAGGACAATGACCCCAGCCCACTCAACTCATTGGAGCCTCTTCTGGAGCGTCTGATGAGACAGAGGAGACTAACCACACAAGGGCAGCTAGAAGTCAGGCTCTACCCTGATCTCACATGCCAAGTTAAGTGACCTTGAGAAAGTCCCTCCAGTTTTCTGGGCCTCTGTTTCCTGATCTATGAAATGGTATGATTGATCGCCGCCTGGGCATCAGTAAGATAAAAGATAGGGATTAGCAAGCACTATGTCCCTCAAAGAGATCTTTTAAAATAATTATCTTATAATCCATTAGTGAGTATTTTTAACAGTGACAAGCACAAGTGGCCCAGCTGGGAGGCAGCACAGCCTTCAGCAGAGCCTCTCCGAGGGGACAGTGGACTGTGGAGGGGAGCAGCCCTGCCTCACCAGCCTGGCCTTGGTCCTGCCTCCCACTGGGCTGGCCACTGCTATGCTTCGTTGCCCTTTAAACAGATGAGAAAATGTTCTTCTTCCCGTCCCAATGATTTATTTGGCCCAGAGCCTGGGCAGGTTTCCTTCCAGCCGATGGAACCTAGGAGTGCCCCTCCCTCGGCTGCTGCCCTCCAGTGCCATTCAGTCAGGCATCCCCTCAGTCATCACCCAGAGGTGTCAGTACCAAAGTCTCCTTCCAGGCTCCTGCCCCATAGTCAGGGAACCTTATCAGGAACCCACGACATATTCCCCAAGACACCCAAATCCATAGAGCTGTATTCTTTCTAGGGCCTGCCCCAAGGTATGACAGACACCTCATTGTTCAGGATGTCCTGGAGGGGTATCCTGGAAAGGTGTACTGGCCCTCTCTGTCTCTGGGCAGTCCTGCCTGTCTAATTTCCATCTTCCTGCTGTAGATGCCAAATGAGTTAGAAGCCTGGGGCAACCTAGGCTGAGTGTTTGTCGTTTTCCTGGTGCTAGATCAAGGGGAGGGAGGATTCATTGCTTCCTAGCCAAATCTTCCCAGAGATATGGTTTGTGTGGCACCTTCTGGGCAGTGCTTGTGTTCTCTGACTCCTGGCTCCAGTGGGGACAGAAGATGGAGAAGACTTTTAGGGTCCTGGGTGATCTTCACATTCATCTTAAACTGAAGGGTGCACATAAGGTGCTCACGTGTTCATTCAGCAAATATTATTGAGTGTTTACTATGTTCTTGGCACTGGGATCCAGGCCATCAGCAAGTCCCGTTGCTTCTGCCTCCCAAAATACTCCAAATCTATTCATTCTTTACATCCCCACTGCCCACACGGTGTCCCTCCCACAGGTGCCTGGCCTCTCCCTTGTTTACCTCCAGGCTCACACTCCTACTTCCCCACCCCAATCCATTCTTCAGAGCCATCTCTTTAAAATGTAAATCAAAGTGCGGGTTCTCTTTCTTCAGCTCTCCAGTTGCTTCCCACTGCACTTAGCACCAAAACCTTCCAAACCTTACCAGGCTGGTCCTTACCAGCCTCTCCAGAGCTGTCTCCTCTCCCCTCACCCATACTCTGTTTTTAAGGAAAGGTGCAGGCAGGAATGAAGGTTAGTAGGCAGGCAGGCTGGAGGAAAGAGGAGGAAGAGGCATATTTATTTTTCTTAGTTGTATTTAGTTTGCTTCCCCACCCCTCCTTTCCCTGGACCTGGGCCTTGAACCTGGCCAGAGGTTTGAGGCTTGCTCTCTCAGAAGCAATAGACTTAACCCCTGCTCCACCAGGAAACACCTCCCACCCACACTTACACTATGCTCCTGTCTCACTGGTTTCCTTGTTGTTCTTAGAAAACTCCAAACCGTTTCCCCAGCACTAACCCTAACTGACTCCTTGTCAGGAAGGTCTCAGCTCCAGCATTATCTCCTCCGTGAGGGCTCCCCTGATTATACTTCTAAAGCAATCCGACACCCCCCCATTCTACCTCCCAGTCACTCCATCCCATGACCTCATGTTTCCTTCATAGTGTTCATTACTCTGAAGATACATTGCCTACTTATGTCATCTGTTTCCCTACTGGACTGAGTTCTGTGAAGGCCGTTGTCCACCCATTCACGGCTGGATGCTCTGGTGCGTAGCACTATGCCAGGTACATAGTAGGTATTGTAGGTACCAAATAAATATTTGTCAAGCGAGTACATGGAAAAAAGACCAGCCAAGATCCTGCCCTCATATAGCTTCCAGACCCTTCATTAATTTTTTGTCCAGTAGAACAGTGTCTTCACTTCCTACGTGATGAACCAGAAACAGTTCAAGCCCTGAGAGGCCACAGAAACCTGGATTTCTGCCTCTGTCTCTCACTGGTTGTGTGGTGTTGGCCAGGTCACTTATGTTCTCCATGCCATGTTTTTCTCTTCTGTAAAATAGAAATAATCCCAACCTAGCAGAGCAGGTGTGAGTCACATGAGATGATAAAGGTAAAGTGTCTCTCACAGTCCTAGAACCGGGGGTGTCCTCTGCATGAATGCGGATCCCTTCCATACCTACTCAGGACTGCAGGCTGCTCCAGGTTCTAGGGACATGAAAATGACACAGAATTGGGACCTTGACCTTGAGACCTTCCCAGCGCCCACCCTCTAGTCCCAGGGAGAGAGACATACCAGTGGAGCTCTTGTCTGCTGAGACCCTCATAGCCAAAGAGCAGCAGGAGCTTTGGCGTGAGTAGGATGGTGTGCATATGTGATGTATGAATGTGTATATGCCTGTCCGACAGTGCCCATGTATGATCCCTGCAGAGAAACAGAATCTGGGTCCGCTTCTCCGCGGTGACTCCTCTCCCTGTTTGGAAGCCTCTCTTCCTTTTTTGCTGTCCAGTCCGTATAAACACATACATACAGATGCATGTGTAAGCCCATATCTACATACTTACAGAGTCGCTGACCCACAGACATACACACCTGACTGAAATACACAGGTACATACAAAGCCATACATGCAAACCCAGAAGCCAGCCCTCTCCATTTTCCTGACCCACTGGAGACCTATCTCATCTCAGTCCTGCCACCTCCTGTTCTAGGTTGAGGTCAGACACAATCCCTCCAGGCTTACAAGGGGCAGCCGAGGTACTACCCTGGGCAAATTCTCACTCAGGTCTAATCCTACACTCCTGTGCTGCAGGCCTTAGGGGCCAGGAGCCCTGGACGACCCTCCAGACACCCAGAAATGGCAGCACCATGACCTGCATCCACACCCCTCAGGCTGGTGGACATGCGGCAGGTGGAGGTGTCTGCAAAGAGCTGCTCCCAGGTCCTTCCTGAGTGGAGGGCCTGGGAGACTTGGCAGGCACGGGACACGCTGGCAATGGTGGGGGCGCAGTGTGTTCCCCCATCCGGGATGCCCGGTTCCTCTCCCCTGGGCTCTGTGCCACCTGGATCCTGCCGGAATGGCCTTGTGCCAAGCAGGGCACAATGAGCACCGTGGGCAGGATGGGGGTGGCCTGGGGTCTGGAAGGACCATCTCATCCTGTTTACCACTCTATGGGCCTGACACTGAGCCAGCCGCTTTTAACTTCCCGCCACAACCAGCCCCCTAATCATATGGTCACCCATTTCACAGATGAAGAAATCAAAACCATGGCTTAGAGAAAGGTTCAGGGAGAGCCGGGACCTCCCCTCCTTCAGTAAGGCCTTGCTTTAATCCCGCCTCCTCCTTGTTCTCCTTGCACCCGCGCGCCCCCAGAGAACAGACCAAGTGCCACCTGTGGAAAAAATTTTTCAGGATTAGAGTGCATCTTCCAGAAAAGACCAGCTCCCTCTGGGTGAGAGATTTGAAGGGGTTTGATTCCCAGGGCCTAGGAGAAGCTGCAAGAAGAGGCTGAGGCCCGACATCCAGATCATGGAGGAGACACGCAACATTGCTGAAGGACCTGGCCCGGAACTGCTGACATCTGCACACCCCACTGGCAGGCACAACCACACCCCTCATGACAGCCAAGTGCTGACACACCCAGAGGAGGACATCCCTGCTGCCTGAGCATATACCACCTCCTGCTGGCAGTGAAGCAGTCATGGCTGGGGTGTGCTGGGAAAAGGGGAGGCCTGCTGTCTCATGCCAACCCTGGCAAAATTCTGACCTCTGAGAGTCTCAGACGGGGACAGCAGCTGTGGAAGGAGGTAGGGTGAGGGGAGCAAGGCTCCTGAGTGTTATGGATGGCGGGGACGGGCCCTGGAGTACATCACCAGCCAGCGTTGTGCATGTCAGAGTGGGAGTGAATGGGGCTGAGCTCGGGTACATGTGTGGGAGGCTGTGTGCGTCAATGCGTGGGGAAGTCTGTGTATGTGTGTAGAGCCTGTGTGCAGGTTTTGCGTGTGTTTGTCTAGTACGTCAGGAGCCTGGGCCTGGCTCTGGGAATCTCTGCTGTGTGTGTGTGTGTGTTTGCATGCCAGGTCATGGCGTGTTCATGCATTTACTTTTCCATCTGTGTATCTGTGCCATAGCATGCACACACATGTGACTGGGGTTTGACCACCCACTCGGGTGTCTGGGTGAAAGTGAGGTGTGATGACAGGGTTTGCCTGTTGTAGGAGTGTGTGTGTGCAACCAGTGTGGTATTTCTTTGTGTTTAGTGTGTACTCCAGCTTCGGTGTGTGTAGGTGTGCATGTGTGTTTAGGGGAAGAACTTTTTAGGCCTGTGCGTGTCCACGGCTTTGGCTAGGGGGTGAGTTCAGGTGCATGGGATTTGCAGGCCTGTGTGTCACTGTCTCTAAGTCACTGTTTGATATCTGTGCTAGCCTGTGGTGATTGTCCATGTACATGCTTAGGGGTGTTGGTAGGCCTTCAAGTTGGGGGGCCATACCTGTGTGTGATACTATTTGTGTGCGTCTGTGGGTGGTTGTGGGCCTGGGTGTTCTATTTTGAGTATAGATTAGTGTGTGGTATGTGCCTGTAGATCTGTGCTGTGACATTGTGATTCCTGTCTCTGAGGCGACCCTACCCCACCCACCCCCACTCCAGGCTGAGACCTTGGCCAGGCTCTCCACTCTCAACCAGCTTGGCCAACTCTGTGCCCAGGGGCTGAGGGTGGGGCTGGGGTAGGGGACCACCTGAGGAAACTAGAGGCTGCCCAGGTCAAGGTCACCTAGCAGGAGGAACAGGGCTCCTTCTCCTCCAGGGCCCTGCACTGCCTCCCGGCTCACAAACAGAGCCACCACCGAGGCCACCTGCGGGCCTTTGCCCAGCCCAGCACAGGTCTCCCCTGAAATGAATTTTAATTTCCTCTCTGGGCAGCCGGTGTAATGAGTCCCCAGCCAGCAGCGAGGCGGCTGGGAGTACTGAGCCGAGGGGCCACAGAGTTGGCAGAAGGGAGTGTGGATTTGAATTTCAAAGGCAGCTGGGGCCCAAGGGCGATGCGATGTGCGATTGCAATTGTGTGTGCAGCGCTGGTGTGTCTGCTAATGCGCGCCTGCGTGTGCGGAGTGTGTCTGGTGAATGTGATCTGTGACTGTCTCTTGGTGAAGCCGTGTGCCAGCCCTTGCGTGGGCTCAAGTGTCAGTGCGCCTGACTGTTCAGGAGTCCCTGTCTGTGTGAACGTCCACAAGTGTATCGGCGTGTCTGGGCGTGCTCGTGGGCAAGCACTTGCATCCCCGAATGTGCATTTTTCAGACGAGTCTGTACAGGCCTGTCTGTATCTTTGTGTGTCCGTGTTCCTGGCTTTGCGCGTCTGTGAGTGTGATGGTGTGTCTGGGCGCTGGCTAACCGCTAGCGGACTCCTCAGGGCTGTGCGCTGTGCCGGTGTGTCTGCGCGCACGTGTGGCAAGTGTTTGCATTCGTGAGTCCACGTAGGTGTGCTTTGTGGGACCGGTCTACACAAGGTGTCTGTGGGTCCGCGTCCCAGCTTCTGCGAACGTGTCCCTGTGTTTGTGGGCTTGGGTGTCTGTGTCTGTGTGTCTCTGCGGGTGTTTGCGCCGGCAAGCAGTGGCACATTCGCGCAGCTGGCACGTGGGTGTGCCGAGTGGGTGTGCCGTGCGGGGCGGGGCGGCGAGGCGAGGCTGAGTGAACCGCCCAGTCTTCACCGGAGCCAGCGGACCCCGAGGGCGAGCCCGGCCGCCGGCAGCCCCGACTCTCGGGCTCCTCCCCAGCGATCCGACCCGCCGACCCGCAGGCGCTCAGTGGGCTCTCGGAGGCAATGGCGCGGGAGGATGGGCCGTTAGGCTGGGGCGGAGCCCGGCAGTTTCACGCTCTTGCTTGGCAGAGGACGCTGGGGCAGCCCATCCGTCTTGGGCAACGGGCCTGTGGGGCTGGGAGATCTTGGCTCTCGGTGGCTGTCCTGGAGTCTCAAGCCAGGGCACAGAAAGGACCACGGGGTCTCATAGCCAAAGCCACCGGACACTGGGCTCGGGGCAGGCCCACTGTGCATAGGTAGGACTGTACAAATACAGGCACAGATGCACATACACACATCCAGACATCCAGAGACACAGGCGATTTTGTGTGCACATCTCACACTCCAACGACCTAGTTCCTCCCCGGCTTTGGCCTCTGTGGGGTGAAGGGGACTGAGACTCAGCACTCCCAGAGAATAGGGACAGCTGAAGTCACTCAATGTCCTCTCTAGCCTGCCAGACCCTAGGGACCCAGAGATGGTTCACTCTGCATGCTGTCTTCTGGAAACTGGCTTTCCCAGGCATCCTTATAATGTGCCACCTCACAGATAGAGGCAGGAGAGCCAGGGTCTGCCTCCCCATGGGGCCTCCCAGGGGTCTGGCTGATACAGGAATGTGATGTCAGGATTACCTAGGGAAGGGATGATGGTTTCATGTCTTCTTTCCCTGCCAGGTTGGGAGCATTTTGAGAAGGGGTGACTGCTGATTCCTCCCAGCAAGACTCAGCAAGGGACCTGGCACTAAGGGGCTGATCCGAAAACACTTTGACTGAATGAAGAAAAGAAGGAAATGAGTCAGAAAATGTAGAGGACCACCTAAGGGCCAAGGGAGCATTATACAGAGGCAGAAATGGAATATCCAGGCTCTGTGCATGCCCTCTGCCTGAGTGTGTGTGTGTGTGTGTGTGTGTGGTCTTCAGGGGAGAATGTGTGAAGCCAGAGGTTAGGCTGGAAATACATTACTGAGAGCCCTGTAAGCTAAACTAGAAGTAGATTTTACTCTGAAAGCAGCAGAGATGTATAAAGAATTTTGAACAGGAAGGAATCATCGACAAGTTTAAGGAAAGACGTCTGCGGAAACCAGAAGATGGATTTGGGGAGTCAGGACTGCAGAAGGGTACTGGTTAGAGGTTCATTCATTCAATCACTGATTCATATTTAATAAGAGCTTATTAAAGGTGTCTGGCACTGAGTAAAACAGATATAATCTAGAAGCTCAGGGAACTCCTAAAACTGCTGTACTTGCACGGGTTTACTTCTAGTGGGGGGTGGGGGGGTGCATACACAAATGCATAAATACATGAAATGCTAACGCTAATAAACACAAAGGAAAATGGTGTCAGGATGGAGGCAGGCAGACAGAACCCGTGCGGGCTGTGTTCAGTAAGGTGGTCAGGGAAAGTATATTCAAGAAGGTGACAGCTGAGCAGACATGAAGGAGGTGAGGGGCATTTGGAGCATGAGCTGTTCAAATAGGGGAAGTTGCAGTGCAAAGGCCCTGAGGGGGAGCGTGCCATTTACTCAGCCAGGGAAAGACTTGTGGGAAGTCGATTTCTATTTTGGACATGCTGCATTGAGGTGCCTTCAGGACATTCAGGGACAGTGACCAGGAAAAAGGAAAGATTTGAGTAAAGATAGGGATTAGAGAGAATGGAACTCTGGGAACTCATGCAATAGGAGAGATTGAGGATGAAATGCAGGGAGAGGAATGGGGAGCCACCTGAGGCTTGAGAGTCAGTTTCAGGGAGCCTGGATGCTAGGGATGGAGATCATGTGGCTCAAATGGCATCCCCAGAATGATGCTGGTGCTAGCTGGCACTCCGCATCATCCTGCCTGAGCCCACAACCTCTCCGCACTTGCCAAACTACCCTACTGCCGGGGAGAAAGCCAGGCTAGGTTGTTGTCAGGAGCTTCTTTCTACACGGTCCCCCCAGATGATCCCCTGGGCTCCCTCTACCCCATCCTGGCCAGCAGAGGCAACCTATCCACATGAGTGCTTCCTTCCTCTCACTGGAGGTTGAATCCTCAAGTAACTCTGCAGCACCCTCAGCTGTAGCGGAGCCTGGACGGGGTCTGGTGGGCTACAGACTTTTAGAGGGTCCTCTGAACCTTGGCATCGCCATGTGCTGGGACTTGGAGGGATAACCTCTAAGACCTTCAGCCCTAATGTGATCAGAATCTCTGGCGCACTTTCATCTCACATAGTTTCAGTGCTGTGCCGGTAATTGTTCAAAACTAGTGTGGGTAGGGCATGGGGAGTTACAGCCTTGGTTTGTAGCATTTGGCAATTTCCATGGTATAAATTCTCCCAAGATGGTCAATTCGAACTACCAATGTGAGTCAACTGGCTGACAACATGCCTAAAAATTAAACAATCGGCTCTTACAAGACCGTATGAGCCAGCTCCAGCACTTTGGTTGGACCCTTTCCTGAAAGACAGAAGAGGGAACTGCCCATAGGTGAGGAGGGAGAAAAGCCACACTTTCTAGCCTCCCTGTCTCCCTCTCAACATCCACGTCACTCTCTAGGGTGAGGCCGAGAGCCTCTTGTCTCTCCCCATTGCTCGTCCATTTTAACCACTTGACATCTTTGCTAGGTCCTCTATCTACTGCATGCCCTACTTAAAAGGTGGGCTGGTACCCAGAGCCTCACCCACTTGCCTGCCTTCTCCTCAAAAGAGGGCCTTTATTTGGAAACAGAGACCAAACAGCCCTGGGCCATGCCACCCTGACTCATAGCCAGACTTCAGATGACCTGGATAACTGGCCCAGCGCTGACACCAGCTCCCAGGAGGAGCTGTCCCTATCTGTCCTCAGTTTCCCTGTGTGTAAGATAGTAGGCAAGCGCTGGCCTCTCCAAAGCCCCTTTCGAATCAAAGATGAGTTTCTGCAATTTCCACCATTCCCTGTTTCATCTCTAATGGCAGCTTAGTGCCTCCTCTCTCAGACACTTTTCCCCAGCCTCATAGACCCTCCCTGCTCCAGAGGCCTCCCTCTGCCTCTGGCTCCCCAGGCTCCCCGATAAGGGGCCCAACTAATTACATTAGGATTTCATGCCAATTAGCAAACAATCACACCAGCAAATTGGTGCCTAATTTGGAGCAATAACGACAGCTCCACTGGTGGAGGAGAGATAGCTACAGACAAGACTGTTGACCGGACTGACCCTGTCAGAGGCCCTGGAGGTTGGGAGCTGGCCCTCCACCCACACCTGGGCCAGAGTCTGCACTTCTCTCAAGATTCTCTTAGGAATCTTTAAGCAACTGTTTATTCAGATAATGGGCGGTCCCAGACCTTTGCCAAGTGAAGGGTGGAGAAGAAAGGGAGGGAGATGGGAAGGATGGACAAGGAGCAGCTGAGGCAGGCAGTGCTGGCCTCAGGAAGAGGCGGGAAGGATGGGGGGAGGCAGGGAGGAGGGAAGACATGGGGGAAGAGTGATTAATGTGAACAAGGGCTTGGATGCTGGAACCGGTCATGTGAGCTCAGAACAAATGGAGAAACCAGCCTATATCCTGAGCACAGGCTCAGGGCCAGTGTAGGGGTGAAGGGAGCTACTGCCCACAGAGGCAGGTAGGGCCAGATTAGAAATGCCATTCCAGGAAGTGCAACATTCTTCAGGAGGCCTTGGTAGTTGTCGGGGCTCAGGTTAGGCTTGTCCTGGGCTCCTAACTTTGGATCACCAACTATCACCCATCCCACCTACAGATGCCTCAGGGTACCATCTCATCTCCCCTCCTAACATCACTGGAACCTGGGGCGCCCTGTACTTCATGGTTAAGGCTGCCACTGCGGTCCATCTACACCCCAAGGACCTGGATTCGATACCTAGGACCAGTGGGAATAACCAAGATGAGCAACTAAAATAAAATGAACTAACTAAAACAAATTGCTTCTTTCTCCTCCCTCTTCCTGCCTGCCTACTCAGCCTGCATTCCTGCCTGCACCTTGCCTTAAAAATAAATACATACATAGAGTATATACATATACATATACATGAATATTTCTGGAACATAGCCTTTGTTAGGTCCACAGAGACCACAGCAGTAGCTGTTAGTCCTGTCTCCCCTTCCCTGTCCATGTTTTCCCTTGGCGATCACCCTAAGGAACAAATCCAACCTTATTCCTCGTTTGCTTAAACTCTTAATGGCTCCCCAGTGCTCTCAGGATAAAGTCCAAACTCCCTTGCCTTTCACCATCTGCATCACCCCCCACTTCCCAGCTTTCCCTCTCTTCCCACTTCCATATCCACCCTCTGACCCCAGACCTAGAAACTATTTCTGGTGGTGCCAGAGGGCACTTTCTCACCTTGCAGACTTTGACCATGCTGTTCCCTCTGCCTGGATTGCTCTCCCCACACCCCCTTCCTTGTCACCAAATGCATCCTTCCAGGTCCCCTCCTCCGCCTCCCAGATATTTCCAGGAAGTTCTAATTCTCTCCTTTGGGATGTTCAATCTGCGTTGGAGCTGCTTGCATGTGTCTACTTGTCCACTGGACTTGGAGCTCCTCACAGACAGGGCCTGGAGCATCTCCTTCCCTGAAAACACAGGTGAAGGAATAGAGACGATAAGAGGGTGGGATTAAAAACGTTTCCCCCAAGGCTAGTGGGGAAACTGAGTCAGGGACCCAGAGAAATATCCATGACTCTGGTGGCCGTTTCATATAGAAAAGAAAGTTGGGTCAGGTTTCATCCCCCATCCACTGGAGCCCAGCCCTACCCCATACCTCCAGAATTTTTTCCTGAACACCCTCACAAAGAATGGAGAACCTCCCTTCAACTCACTCTTGCTTAGGTGTTTCACTTCTGCTTTCAACAACTGAGATGACGAAACCCCTCACTCAGCAAGGGCATCCCTCAGAGCAAAGACAGCTCTCAGATGGGAATGACAGCAAACTGAATGAATTGCTGCAGGAAGGCCTGCAGGCAGCTCCATGGAGGAGCCTCCTGACCATAGGACTCAGCCCCTAAAATGATCTCAAGAGGAACCACCAATGGGGTAGGAGTAGTGGGCTTGGCCTCTCTAATGGAGACCAAGCAGAGGCCCAGGATGGAATTCAGACCTTCCTAGAGGCAGGGGAATGACCTGGCTGACTTTCCTGGAAGCTTGGTTCTCACTTGGAGGGGCTGCTAGTCCATCTCAAGGCCCATCACTCACGTTAATTACTGAGAAAAAGTCGATTTCTCCTCATTTCCAGACTCCAAATGACAGTATCATTAGACTGGTAATGTGCAGAGAAATTGTGCGTGTCTGTCTTGCAACATGTCCTGAGCCAGACACTGTGAGGATGCCCCAGTCAGACTTTGTCACAAAGATGCTCCCTCTGGCACAGGGCCAATCCTGGGAAGCAATGCTGTGCTGCCAGGGTAGAGGTGCTCTCCCTCTCTGTTCAGTGGGTAGCAATCATGGTGCTTAAACCATTTCTGGCAATGACCTGGATCACAGTTCATAAGACACACAGCCTGCCAGAAGTGAATAGAACCAGCAGACTTACACAAGGTATACAGACCCCGTTTTCTTAGCTGAACCTGAATTCAGGCCCATCTACTGCCATGGCCATTCCCAGGCCCTTTACTCTGAGTTCCCTAGCCATCTCTGGATGAGGAGGTATCCAGGCGCCAGCTTGTCTCTGGGTGGGGGAAGTTGGTCGTTCTTGCGTATCCTTCCTCTCTCGGCAAAACCTGCACATCAGTGTCCCCAAGCAATAGTCGCTACTCATGCCCTTTTATAATCCTCTTCACATGCTTTGCTGTTTTTCAATTCTCAGGTGAACCCACTTAACACACAAGGAACCTGAGGCCCACAGAGGCCAAGTGATTTGCCTAAGTTCAGCTCAGAACGAAGTTTGACCTCACTTCTGTCCTCTCACGTCAGAGCTCAGTCTGAAGACAGAGTCTCGATTCAGTCCACGCAGGCCTCTGGGAACAGCTCCTCTGGGCCTGCTCTTGATGCAAAGAATTGGACCCAAGCAGACTTTGCCCTCAAGAGCTGAGGTTGGTGAGGGAGAAGCAGGCTGTAAAAATATAATTATAGCTCAGTGTGATCTGTGCATGACACAAAAGAGGAGACACAGAAGGTTTATCCTCACCAGTAATCAAAGACATGCAAATTAAAATGGCAACACGATGCGGTTTTACGTATTGAAATTAATACCGTTGGGTTGTAGTTTTTGTTTTGTTTGGGTTTTTGGTTTTTTAAGACAGCACCATTGTTGGTGAGAACTGAAATCGAGAGTGCTCTCAGACTCTATTGATGAAAGGTAAATAAAAACAACTTTTCTGGAAGGCCAAGAGTTTTAAAAATAGACAGACCCCGTGGTCCTGTTAATCTACTTTTTAGGAGCGCCATCCAAGAAATAACCAAAGATGTTGAAAAAGAACCATGCATAAGGATCCTTATTGCTGTTATTTATAACTAAAAAAACAAACCACCAACATAAATGTCTAGCAATAGAGAGTTGGTTAAAGATATCTCCATGTATAAGAATATTATGCACCGATTAAAAGTCATGTTTTTGGAGAATTTTTAATAACCGTGAAGATGCTCACTATATAATGGTAAGCGAAACAAAGCAGGAAACAAAACTACATATAGGAAACTTCTCTTCTCATAAAGAAAATAATTCATTTACTTAAAGTATAGAAGGAAATAAACTGAGAGTTCATCTGAGAGGATTTGGGGGAATTTTTTGTTTCAATGAATGTGTTTCCATTTCCTCTAGCTCTTCTACAAGTTTGGCGGGAATATTTACTAAACACAGATACAACATGTGTGCAGGTCTAGCGAAGATGGCACAGGATGTGATGAGAACTCAGCGGCTCCTTACCAGCCAAGGGGCAGTGCAGGAAAGCCTGGTAGAGATGATGGTGTCTGTGCTGAGTTTCAAAATAAGTAAGCTTTATGCACTGGAGGCGTTGATTCTAGTCTAAGAAACAGTGGTGCAAAGGCACAGAGGCAAGGGAAATCCTGACTTCTTCTGGCAACTCTTAGTATGATGTGTGCCTGGGTGAAGGGGCAACAGGTAAAAACACCAGTGAGCAAACAGACGAGTCTGGAGGACCAGGCTGAGGAGCTGGTACTTTGCCCTGAGAACAAAGTAAGCCATGATGGTCCTAAGCAGACCTGCACAGCAGGACTATAGCAGGATCCAAGTTGTGTTTTAGAAAGAGTCTGAGGACGGAGAGAGGCTAAGGCTATAGAAGACGGGGTCCAGCAAGATGTGGAAGCTAGAAGTTGGGGAGAGTCCTTAGGAGGTCATTGCATCAGCTGGGTGAGAAAGGGGTTTGGCCAGGGCTGGGCGGTGGTGGCAGGGAGGAAGGGCCGGCTGGAGTAGTGATTCTGAGGCTGAGCAGGACTTAGCGATGAGCTGGAGCCAGGAGGCAGGGAGCGGTAGGGAAGGCTGTGCCCTCACAGAAGCGTATGCGTACAGGTGCGCACGCTCAGAGATTCAGATCGCAGCTTCAGTAGCAGTTTTCTCTCCACTGTCCCTCAAAGGGGCAGATTTGGGACTTATTTAATATTGGGCTACCGACCCTGGAAGAAAGTGACCTCGGCCCCACACCACATCTGATCTCTGGCTCACTCTGGGCGCCCCTGGGTCTCTGGACTCCAGCCAGTAGCCCGAGAAAGTGGGGGTGGGCAGAGTAAGGCAAAGTCCGGGCAGGGGCAGGGCTAGAAAGACCACAGCTCGGTTCTGTGTAATGACACACTGTCACATACATGGGTCTGGATCCACACTGAGTGAGCAAATTCACCCACGGGGACTCTGAGCATCAAGTCACAGGCAGAGACATACACAGAGACACAGCCGGAGGTGGCTGTCAGACACAGGGCCTGCCGCACACAACGTTCATAGTCAGTCCCGATGGGTCTCATGCTCAGGTTCCTGGGTGCTCCCCCCACGCCCTTTCCTCCCTCCCCAGGAGGACAGGACAAAGGGCAGAGGGGCCACGGACACAGGGACCAGCAGCCAAATGGGGCAGCCAAGAGGAAGGCCTCTGAGAAGAGGTTGCCAAGGCAACAGGCTCCTGCAGAAGCAACCAGGGGCCCAGATTTTCTACTCTTATTTTTAGAAGTTGGGCCAGGGCTGGATGGGCTGGCCAGCAGGCAGGCTCCCCAGGCAGTGCCCGGGGGCATAGACACTGGCCTAACCCCTTTGGACACAGTCCATGCTGAGGTTTCTTCCACATCCTCAGCTTCCTTCCCCAGGGTCATGTCCTGGGCAGAATCTTTTCCTCTCTTTAGCCTTCACACAGACCCAGGAGCCTCCCAGCAGTATCCTCCAGGCCTCAGGAATGGGGCCCTGGGAGATGGCCAGCCCTCCCACTGCAGCCTGTGATGTCTGTGGCTTAATTGATAGGAAGAAGGGGTGGGAGGCCTGACTAGATTTGCATGGTAGTGTGTGTGAGGTTTGTTTCTTAATGAGTGTGTATGTGCATTTGGGGGCTACTCTCATCTGCAACTGTAGCAGTGTGTGAATTCCCTCTCCCACAGGGGTAAAACAGAAGTCCCCCTTTCTTCCAGCCCCATTCACTGCTGCCTGGATCTCTTAAAAGTAGCGGGAGGGCAGAGAAGTCAAGCTGGAGGGGTGGTGGAGAGCTTGGTGTCCCCCCTTGTCAAGATCCTCCCCATGTCTGAGCAGATAGCTCCTGAGGGGCAAAAAGCATGGTGGTAGGGTAGGGAGAGACCACTCAGACCCAGGTGGACAGAGACTGGGTGAGGGCGGGTTTGGGGGGAAGCTCAGTGAGCTGACTTGATGGTGACTCCTCCAGCTGCTGGGGATTTCTCTGTTAATCTGGGACTGCTCCGTTTGCATCTCATTTGCCTATATTTGCATAACAAGGGCCTGGCTGGCAGGAGATTGAAATTCCCTGCCTGGGTAATTGTGTGGAAAAGCCTCTGGAGATGGAGCAGGAAAACAGAGACAAGGGGCTGGATGTGTTGACATTGCCAGTCCCCATTCAGTCCCAGGAGCCTCCACTTCTCCCTGGTCCCTGGTGCAAGAGGGGCCGGAGGGGTGACAAGACTGAGAATCAAGTCATCATTGAGAGCCCCACCACCTCCACTCAGATGGAGCTGGTACCAAGTATTCCCAACTCCCATAGGTGGGATGGCCGGGGCTTGGTAAGGGCAGAGTTGGGAGTGGGGTGTGGAAGCAAAACTCAGCAACCTCTGCCCCTCCTGGCAGCCCCTAGCCAGGATCAGATCCTGGAGCTGTCTCTTCCCAGTTCCAATGCTCTCAGGCCTTAGCAACACAGGCCCCCTCCCTGGGCTCCTACTTAGCCCCTTTTCGGCACGGAATAAAGAATTTGAAGCCACAGGCCCATAGGGTTGTAGTCTCACCTCTCTTCTAAACTATATTTCAACCCAGGACCCCCAATTTCCCTGCCCAAACAACCCTAAGCCAGCTGCCGGGATCCAGAGCTGAGGTAGCCTCTTCCCATGTCCTTTTTCCTCAAGTGCGAAGGGTGGGCCAGAGTGTGGACCTAGTGGGGACGATGTACCACAGGCAAGCATACAAAGCCCCTCTGCTGCTGAATGGAGCCCAGGGTTGGAAGAGAAGGAGGGTGAGTGGAGGGCTAGGGGCTGCCTTTTACATTCTTGCCCTAGGCTCTTTAAAGATTTAGGGTGCCTCTGAAAGCTGTTTGACCTTGGATAAGTTACTTAACCTCCCTGTGCCCCCAAGTGGGGTTAATAATAGAACCCGCCTGATAGAGATGTTATGAGGATGAACTGAGTTAATTCATGTAAAGCACTTAGAACGGTGCCTGGCATGCAGTAAGAGCGTGTAAGTGTTAGCTATTATTATCTATTATCCTGGGATTTGGCTTTTTTCCCTCCAGCTGCAGCAGCACCTTTTCTGCCACTTTGAGAGACTGAAGAAGAAGCGGAATGGGGACATCCCCTGTCCCCTCCCCCATCCCCCTCAGAGCCCAGAGCCCCCTTTCTCCCTCCCCAGCTGCTGCACCTCCTCCCACCGGGATACCAAGATGCCAGGAGGGCAGCCAGGTCATTGGACTGAATGTAATCATTTGCTTAATGTCCTTATTGGTTGAATGAATGAGTGAACAAAATATGAATGAAAAACAAAGAGTGAATGAAGAAGTCAGACAGAAGGTGGACTGACTGACTGGACAGACTGACAGGCAGATGCTTCCGCTTTGGGGATCCTTAGATGTTTCCCTGAGCCACATCATCATCTCAAGGAGGTGGTGGGAGACAGAGAGCGGGCGAGAGGCCTGGTCAGGCCCTCTGTAAGGTCAGCCCCAGCTTGGGTGAGTGGCACTTGCCTGGGTCGGGGGCGGGGTCTGAGGATGAGTGCCTGTGTCTGGGTCCAGCTGTGTCCTGTGAAAGTCTCCATGTGAATCTATATGTCTGCATCTGTGTGTCTCTGCTCAAAACTGCCTCCCTGCTCAACAACCACAGACCCTGGGGCAAGTGGGGTGGGGGCAGGGTGGGGGATGCTGGCGAGCCTCATTACCTCCTTATTTACACCCCTGTCCCCCTCTGACAGAGCCAGGCCTCAGTGTGGCCGCCTGTCAGCTGGCAGGTTAGCAGTGATGGAGAAGTCTCCTGGGGCCTGGCGGCCTCCGCCATCTGGCCAGACTAGTGCTGCGGTGGTGGGGTGACCTGTCTCACACGGCGCCCCCTTGGGCCCTCCGACTAGGCTCTTGGCTCATCTCGGAGTGACGGGTGTGCGGGTATGTGTGAGTGCAGGTGTGTGTGGTGAGATTTCCTGTGTGGGTGTCTAAGTCTGGGTGTGACTCTAACTAGCATTTTACATGTTTGTATTCATAGCTGTTTGTGTGTCTGCATGACTGTCTGGCAGTCTGAGGGTCTGCATACCACACCGTACATCCCAGACCGGGCAACACGCAGGGGTCTTGGCTCTGGTGGTTCCCCATGGGAAGCTCGGCGGTAGAGGCAGGAGTGGGGAGGGCTCCAGCCCAGTGGGGACTGTCAGTGTGGCCTTGAGAGGGTGGTGCCCGCTCCCAGTGAACTCCTGGCTGACTTTCAAGCAGGAGAAATGAATTTCCAGGTCCGTTTCTTTAGAAACTGTTCTCATGTCTCTCCTCCTACCTAGGTGAGGCTCCATGGTGCTGAGTTCCATCAGAGAGGCTAGAAGGCTCTCGGGGGAAACCAAAGTTAGCCCAAGGAGTCCTAGAGGACCCCCTGACTGTCCCTGAGCCCCATTCCCTGGAGGTGAGCTGTTTTCCAGCATCATCAGAACTGCCGGGTTCCCTGAGAAACATCCCATAGAGGCGACCGTTACCTCCCACAGCACAGAGCCAGGACATGTGTGAAGCCACCCGGAGGAACAGTCACACAATTACCCAGAGATGGGCACTGGCACAGCATCACACCACGTGAATCAGAAACCCACGTGCGTAGTGACCGATCTGTTGGACACAACACATGAACACATACCTGTCATGACATACAAATACCCATCCAGGCACATGGATGTATACACATGTCTGTCCACACACAGGGACAGGCTCATACATTGATAAAACACACTCTTGCACACTTGCTTAGGAATATGCAGGTAGACATGCTGACCTGTATGTTCACACACATTCTATCCCTTCCTCCCCTCATTCCAGCTCCAATCTAATGCGCTGTGTGACTCTAGTCCGCCACAGAAGGCCCTGTGCAAGGCGAGTATCAAAGGCGGGCAGGTACCCTAAGCACGTGAGCCCCCCATGAGTGTGGCTGTGTGTCTACAGGCGCGCCTGCGTATCTGAGCGTCGCTGTGTGTCTAGCAGCCTGCAAGTCTAGCTCTGTGAAAAACAGGGAAGGGTCCCCTTGCAACACTGCAGTTATTTTTCTGTGTGTTTCTGGGTACCTCTGGGAAGACTTATATGTAGCCGTAGGTATCCATTTGTGCGATGTGTGGCTGATAGAGGGGAATTTGTGAATCTGCAGCACTACATTTTCAGACCGTCTCTCTGAGCAGGTCTGTGTATGTATGTCTGTGTGCACATTTGCATATATCTGCATTTCTCACGTGTACATGGCTCTATGATCCGGAATCCACAGGCTGCCTGGGTTGGTTTCCCTCTTGGCAGAGGCTGTGGCCTGGGGTGGGGATGGGCGGGACTGGACTGAATCCCCTGGTCATTGACAGTCGTATTTACAGAGCTCCAAGTAGGACATAATTGCTTCTATTAATCTTTCTGCGGTTGTTAATTGCTCACTTATCGGGTTGTGTATTATGCCGACTATTGCTCTTAATTCGCCTCCACAGCTGCAGGTGTTTGCTGCCTTATTAACTGTTAATCGGTGCGGCTAGGGATGGAGACGTAATTGGCCCCCAGAGTGGGACACAGGCAGGCCAGCCGGGCACTGCCAGGTTCTCAGCCTGTCCCTGGAACCCTTACCTGTGGAGCACAGGTGGCTAGCAAGGAAGGAGTTGGCCTGCTGCCAACCTCTGGCAGACAGCTGTCCTGAAAACAGTAGTCAGAATGACAACTGTGGGGTATGGTCCCCAGGCCATCCTACTAACGCCAGAAAGTCAATCAGCCAATCAGAATCCAGTTCTTACTTTCCCTCTCTAGCACCAACACTCCTTCTACCCAGGAGAGAAGCCAACCTCATTTGTTTTCATTATCTGAACCTAAATGAGAACTAAGAGGACCAACATAGAGTAGAAGTGGTTCTCTTCCTTTAACACCTCCTCTGCCTCCCTGACCCTTGGCAGTCAAGGCTGTTAAGGCTACAGACACATTGGGAGAAAGGAAGGCAAGAAGTAGGTGTTTTCTGCCAAAGCAGTAGGGTGAAGGTGGATGCAGGGAGGACTTACCAGCTTTTGAAAAGGTTATCTAGAACAATGGGTCTTGAAACAAGAGCAAGCAGTTCCTGGAGCTCTGCTGCCCTGTCCTAGCCACACTCAGGGGATCCCTTTTGTCCTCTGCACTCACGGTCTCCACAACAGGGAGCCCGCTCCCTCCCTGGCACTGCTACACCACAGCGAGTGTTCTCTATACTGAGCTGATGTCTATGCTCCCACCCCAGGTCACAGCAGAGGAGTGCCAGCTGCTCACAACAGGGGCCCTGTAGTCCACAAAGGGTAAGGGAGTGGCCACAGGGTCCTCCTGATCACTCTGTAAAGGCTCTCCAAGCAAAGTTTCTGCCCTTGTCCCCCACCAGACACTGCTCCACGCCAGACCAGTCAGTTGGTAAGTGCTTTTTCCATCATCTCCTTAGTTTCGGTCTTTAAGTCTCTCAACCTCACTTGGCACTGCAGCAGCCGCCTGAGGCTCCAGCACCTTTGAGACAGGGATGCAAAGTTCCTGGAAATTGTTGGCCCTCTAGAGAGAGACAAGGAGCTGGGCTCCAACAAGGGACCACCATTGAGTGTCTACTGTGCAATAGGGGTATATACAAGTGGCATCTCATTGATCTCCCCACCATAACCTGATGAATGAGGGGTTAGTGTCCCTATTGAACTGAGTCATTGAGGGGGGAACAAAATTTCCAAGGCTACACATCCAGGAAAGGGCAGGAAAGGGCAGAACTAGGGGTAGGCAGGGTGTCTTTGGTCAGGGGTACCTGGAGAGATTCCTGCACATAGTTCAATAAAGGGCCCGGAGGTCAGGACCTAGTGGTCACTGTCACTTCATACACCCACCCCACATTTGGGAATATTAATAAGCAAAACACTCGCGCATGCTCGGCCCAAGTACCCCTTAGTCGGGATGAGTGTGAGGCCAAAGGAACTGTCCGCGGGATAGTGGCCCAAACAAGTTCCAGCCCCGCCTCTATGTTAATGATATGCAGATATACGTAAATTTGTACATACCACCGCGCAAACCTTTGGGAGCACTAGGTTGACACTGAACCGGTTGCTATGGAAATTCAAAAGCAATCCCCTCCCCTCCCCCAATGCACTGGCAAGCGCAGAAACACGTGTACAAAGACCCAGGATTCCTCGCTCCAGAGCCCAGAGGATCACGGAGTGGCACAGGGTGTGAACCGGAAGGACCCGCAGAGACTGCGTGCAGCCCGGGGGAAGCTGTGGCCCGAAGAAAGTCTCGGGGAGAGAAGGTCGTCGGGCGCCTTCCACGGAAAACTCGGTGGCCTTTGGAATCCCTGTCCACTCCGATTCGGACCTAGCAACGTGAACCCCGCCCAGCGTTGCTTAGCAATATCACTGGAGCCTAGCAACCGCCGGTCACGCCCCCTAGCAACAGCTTGCCTAATCTGCGCTCCCCGCCTCCTCCGCCAAAGAAAGGCGAGGGGCTGGTGGACGGCGGCCAAAAGGCGGGTGGGGCTGACGCTGTTCTGCCCCCAGTCTGAAACCCGGCAGCTAGAGGACGGGTTCTTACTACAGCCCTCCTGGGGGCGAGGTGTTGAGAGGGGCTCATGACCACCCCCCATTTACAGAAAAGAAAATTGAAGCTCTGAAAGGAAGTTCCAGCCCAGAGTACAGAATTCGTTCTTCCCAGGGAGCCCTGGGGAGAGCAAACGCTTCATCTCCCTGGAAGCAGCTCTGGAGAACAGCCACCTCCCCGCACTTGTCCCAAATGCGTTAGGAAAATGACTCGTTGCGGCTCAGAATCGAGCTGTAGGTTGACATAGTAATTTGCATCATTTACACATAGCCCGGAGATTGCGGTACTGACAAGCCCCTCGGAGGCCGAAAAATTCCCCAGAGCCCTACCCCTCTCCAGGTTCACCAGTCCAATCCTCTCCCGGTCCTGCTCTTCGCCTCCGCTTCCAAGCTCGTCTGCTAACCGCCCGCACCTCGCCCCGCCCCCAGGTCGGCTCCGAGTCCTGCCAGCCCCGACCTCCATCCCAAGGCCGAGGGCCCCCTCTACCGTCCGCTGCGGGTAGGGCAACAGCAGAGCTCATGGGGCAGAGAGAGGAACTTCCCCCAAACCACCAGCGTCCCAACCTCCCCAGTCCAGCAGAGGCCTAGGCCAGCTTGGCACAGGGGTACAGGAATGGGCAGGCAGGGGTACACTCCTTCAGGCCCAGGGGAAACAGTGGTATCTTGCTAGAAGTTCTTCCCTCCCAGTCAGAATCTGCTTCCTGGTGCCAGGTTAGCCAGCCAGGGCCAGCTGGTTCCTGGGCCAGTCCCCAGACTCCATTCTCTGGAGTTCTCTGGAGTTCTCTGAAGCCCGCAGGGAAATGTTTTACAATTGGAACTACTGTTAGGTGCTCACTCCAGATGCCAAACGAAGCAGTATCATCCAGTCCTATAGCAGCCTCCAATCCCACCCTGAATGTCCACCCCCAAGGTCAAGACCCTTGGTGTTTTCAATTCCAGTCACTGATACAAACAGGAGTCATCCTATATGGATCTTCCAACTCTCTCCATGAGCCCCACACGGACATGCGTGCACACACACACACACACACATCCACCCACACGCACACTCACAGGGAATCTGGTGGTTCCCCCCAGCTATACAAATGAAAAATCTTAGTAATTTAAAAATCATTGCAACTTGCTCTCCTTTTTCCTTCCTAACAATCTTAGGTGTCATTGTTCCTTCAAAACCCTCACTCCTCTCTCTTCCACTCCTAGTCCTGCTTTTTCTCCTATCACCTCCTCCCCCTAGTTCAAGATGTTTGCACAATGCTTCCTTAAGCCACTGAGACAAGAGCTATGCCCTGAGCACAGGGATGGTTCAGCAACTCTGGTAAAAACCTGGCAAGACTGCCCTCTCCATCCCCAGCAGTTTGTTTCTGCTCCTTCTATGCACAGAGACAGACATGTGCACCACAACCCATACCTGGCCAGGCCCAGGGTCTCTCCTGCAGATGTAGTCTCAACTTTGCCAAATTCTTTATTGAACCAAAAATTAACACCAAGCAAACTGCAGAACAGGAAACAAACTAGGCAGGTGGGTTGAGTGGACTCTCCTCTTCCTCTGTCTGGAACAGCTCAGGATGCACACTGGTGAGGTATCTACAACCTTCTCTCTGTAGGTACTGAGGGTCAACTTCTTTAGGGAGAGAACACAGCACCAGCTCCATCTTTAGGGTCTAAAGAGGATTCAGGGGCTGGGTGAGGGGCGAGGGGAGGGGGCAGGACGCAGGAGGCCAAGAATTCCAGGGGCTGCAGGGCATTGAGTAGATGCTGCAGAGAGTGGGGGAAGGAGCTCCTGGCCTGAGGACCTCAGTGAGGCTTGGAGCTGCTCGCTCATGGTCACCAGAGACTGGAGATGCTGGAGTAGAGCTTGGTGGGGGCAGGAGACCCTGTGAAAGTGCTGGCCACGGCCAAAGCCAGCTGGTGCTGCTGAACAGGGATGCCAGGACTGGCACCAGTCTGTTTCTGGGGATCCCTGCCCTTGCCCAGGGCCATGCCAGGTCTCAGGTTCTCCCCCCAGTTTCCCCCTGCCGTGGGGGGACCTCTGCCAAGCACACATTCCCCTTGAAGCCAGGCTGCCTTTGTCTTGGCTTCGCTGCAGGGTACCCCCTGGAGGAGGGGCACCTTTGGGGGCCACATCTGGCTTTCTGTTCTCTGGGTGGTAGCATCTCGTCTCCACTTTACTGTTAAAGGAGACCACCTTCCGAACCTTCCTGCACAAGAGGCTGGACTTTGCTGTGTCTGGAAGCCCTTCCTTGGGAAGCAGCATAGCCAGAAGCAGGCTGGAGTGAGTGGCATCCAGGCCTGGGGAAAGAGGAGGGAGAGGAAAGGCCTGCTAGGAGAGCTACCTCTGGCTGTAGCAGGAAGTGTGGAGGTGAGGCCCCAAGATGAGCTTTCCAGCAGTGAGACGGGGGCCTAGGAGACACTGGGCAAGTCAGTGGAAGGCTGAGCCTGCCTCCGAAGATTTGCTCTCAGCCTGAAAAAAGGTTCACCTGTCCTAGGCTGGGCATGGATGGTTTGACCTCAAGACCTCCAGACCCTGTGGATTCAGAATCTATCTTCTTGTGCCCAGGACAGGCCTCCCAGTAGGTACAGCACTCTGCTCAGGGAGGGGTATAATCCCTCCTTTGAAGCTCCCCACCCAGGAACTTTCCTGGACCCACACCTGGAGTCTTCCATGACCCAGACCCAGCACGGTCATTGTGACAGCAGCGAAAACACTCCTCCTTCCTGCCCTCAGAAATGCTTTCAGTCAATCGTTTGTGGGTCCTGCCTCTGTCCTGCTGTGTCTGCGTCACATGTGGCTGTCCTGGGAATGTCTATTCAGGCTGTGCAACTGGAGAGGCAGTGTGTGTGGCCATCAGGAGCCCAGTTTCTGGAAGCCCCTGGCTGTGAAGCCTGGCTCTGCCACTGACTGGCTGTTGGCTCTGAACCAGTCACCTGCTTTCTCCCATCTCAGTTTCCTCATCTGTGAAATGAAGAGGTTTACATTGAGGCCACAATGAGTTAGCCTAAGTAAAGATCTGAGAACACCTTTGGCACACGGGACATCATATACCAGGAGGAACTATATTATCACACTTGCCGTCCCAGGAGCACCTGACTCCAGTGAGAGGCAGGTCCACCTTATCATCAGTGCCCACTCTGGTCACCAAGTGAGGAAGGCAGGTCTGGGGTGGGCATCAGGGCACACACCTGGGCCTCCTAGGGTGCGCAGTCTGCTGGGCAGGGGCTGGAAGGCAGGCAGGGGCAGCAGCACCACCCCGATGTGTCGCACCGCTGCCAGGCTATGGCACTGCTTGCTGTTGAGGTAGGAGTAGAGCAGGCGGCAGTTCTGGGTGTCCTGAGCCCCGTTTGGGCAGAGTCTGACCACGCAGACATCCTACGCGTGCAGGAAGGAGACCCGCTTTAGGGACAGCCAGCCTTTGTGCCTTTGAATGACCCTGATCTCATCTAAATCTCTGAGAACGCGGTGAGGCAGTGTCTCTCTGTCTTTCAAAAGAAGAAACAAAAGGACTTAGCCAGGGTCACAGAGTGACCTGCAGTCACAGGGAACCGGAGCCAGAGATCCTACACTAGGCCTCTGCTTTTGAAGTAGAGGGAAGGGGAGCACACAGCTGGGGGGACGGAGCTGGAAGATGGTGGGCTTACCTTGGCCTCGGCTGGGCAGATGCTGGCCAAAAGGTCCCAGACGGTGTTGGAGGGGATGCAGCCTGCTGAGCGAATCACTTTGGGCAGAGCCTGGGGGAAGGTAGGATGGCCAGTCAGCCCCAAGCTTCCCACCCACTTGAAGCAGACTCAACACCGACCATCTGGAAGCCACAGCCTGTAGTGCAGAGGATGGGTGGGCAGCCTATCAGGACCCCAGGAGGTCAGCGGCTGCCTAAGAAGCCCTAATTGCCCTGGAGGCCTCCAGCCCATCCCAGTCAGTGTTCTCAGCCTCTCAGAAGCTCTCCACGCTCTCCTCCAACTTCCCACTTTAGCTAATCGTTCAGTCACTCAGCAATCACTTGTAAAACCCTCCTATGGGCCCGGGAGGCGCCAGACGCCTCTTTTAGGTCTTTCTTGCTTCATACCTTTGGTTATAGGTGTCTTTTACCCACGTATGTCTGCAGTGAAGTGAATGATCCAGTGTCTCTGTAGGAGTGGGGCTGGTGTCTCCTTTGCCCTATGCCTAGCCCAGGGCCGGGTACAAAGATGGTGTCAATGACTTGCTTTAGAATGAGTGAGAAAAAGGATGCATGGAGGCATGGATGCATGGATGGATGGAAGGTGGATGGATATATAGATCAATGGATAGATGAATGGTGGCTAGATGGATGGATGGATGCATGGATGGATGGATGCATGGATGGTGGATGCACATATAGATCAATGGATGGGTGGATGAATGGATGGTGGCTATACGGAAGAAAGTGTGAAGAGCTGACTTGTCTGGACAGTGTGTGAAGGAGCCCCTGGCAAGCAGGGCAGGTGTACCATGACGAGCCGACTGCTGCGTCCTGAAACCAGTTGGGTTGTGACCCGGAACCGCTTGATGGAGAACATGTCCACAGCCCCCTCCCAGGGAGGTGGGCAGGACAGGGCCTTTGTGATCCCAGCCGGTGTCTGGAGCCTAGAGAGAGAGACACAAAGACATGTAGAGCAGGTCATCAGCACCGCCCCAGCATCTTCTTAGTCTTCAGAGAAGGTCCTGTGTCCCTACTGTGGGTGTTGGGACCCTGGTCAGAGCATGGCCTCATGCAGAGGGGACCAGCAGCCTGGCTCATTCACTTCACTGCACAAATGGGGAAACAGGTTGAAGAAGTGGTAGGATTTACCCAGGGCCATATAGAAAGAAAAGGCTATGCAGTGCCTGTTGCCTCAGTAGGTGGCCTCACCCAGGGACCCTGCCAGGTTGCCCTCCTCCCTGCCCCCGGGGGGTACCTGTCCTGGGGTGCTCTGGGAGGCTTCTCCCCGGTTTGGGGTATCTCCGGAGAGGATACAAGGTCTGGGCTTGGGAATCTCTGGAAGATATTCTCCCCCGTCCTCCTGGTGACTTCGAAGGAGCCTGGCAGCTCACCTTTGGCCCCGCAGTCTGCAAAGGGCAAAGGCAGGAGCTGGGACAGGGCAGGCAGCTTGGCTTGGAGCCAGCCCAGGGCTTCAGGGTCCAAGTGTGAACCAGGTTCTTTCTGAAGTGAGCCGGGGTACAGGTACCCACAAGGATGTGGGTACCTTCTCCCCACCAACTCCCTACTGTTGCTGTAGCCCGCACTCCGCCCCAGCCTGCCCAAGACCCCCCCACACCCTGTGTCTCCCTGTCACCCATGCAGATGTGGCAGCTGGGGTCTAGGAAGTGGTGCTCATGCTGGTCCGCGGTGTCCTTGTCCTGCTCCGTGGAGCCTGTCACCGAGGCAGACAGGGCTAGCGGGCTGCAGCCTCTGGACAGCATGGGTCCCTGGGAGGCACAGGAGGAGAGCGGGCTGGCTTGGGGAGCTGGCTGGGACGTCAGCAGCCCGCCCCCGCCGGTGAGTCGGGCGCCTCAGGGATGTGATTTTATGTTGCCAAGTAATCGATTCTTTTATTACAAAAGACTGAATTTGTTTTAAGAAATGTGGATGATATAGAAAAATGGAAAGTTAAAAAAAAAATCACTCCTTTTTTATGGCACGAGCACTGGGGCAGGCACAGCGAACCTCAAAGCCCCCGTTTCTGTAAGAAATGTGGCAAGGACCAGCCCCACAAAGTGACACAGTCAGAAGGACAAGGCTTCTCTGCAGGCCTAGGGAAACCGGCATTTTGACAGAAAGCAGAGTGGCTGGTGAGTAGACTAAGCCAATTTTCTGGAAAAAGGCTCCAACTATAAAGAAGATTGTGCTGGACGTGAATGCGTGAGTCCAAGC
Source organism: Solenodon paradoxus (assembly GCA_004363575.1). Lineage (NCBI taxonomy): Eukaryota > Metazoa > Chordata > Mammalia > Eulipotyphla > Solenodontidae > Solenodon > Solenodon paradoxus. Next base: position 45,357 of record RJWH01002755.1, read on the forward strand.
GCAGAGCTGAGGGGATGCTGGCTGTTAAGAAGCGCAGGCATTCTGAACTGGGGCAGGAAGAGAAAGCCGCTAATCCAGTTCTAAGCTTCATCTTTTGTTTTAATATGAAGACAATACAAAAGTGAGCTTGTGTTCACTCCTTGCTCAGAGACCACGCATGACGTGCCGGATCTTCCTTTATAATGATTTTCTATATACAGGGCTTGGGGGTTCCTCTCACTAAGAAGCTGATATCACATGTTTAGCCTCGTCCTGTTTTTAATATTGTCCCACAGCCATTGACACTGACGGGTGGCAGTTAGCAGATGATGGGCCATCCAGGTTTTCGCTGCAACAGAGAGGAACTGACTGAGGAAATCCTGGTAAAGAACGTACTGTCCTCACCTTCCATTGTTCCCTTAGGACATCTCGGAAGCAGATACATAATTATGGAGAAGGAACATTTTTAGGATTCTTATGCCCATTGCCAAATCACCCTTTTTCCTCATAAGAGAAGCAGCTTTAAACACAAAGCAACATTGCTTTAGGGGAACTTAAGGGGATGTGGAAACGCTACTCCTGCCTTGGAAGCTACCTCCAGAGCGGTGCTTTGGAGTCAGACAACCTGGACCCAATTTCAGCAACCCTGCGGCCAGCTGAGTGATCAAACATGGCCTTGGGTCCCCCCTCCCAGGAAACGCTATCACCTACCTGCAGGGAGGGGGTACACTGTGAGCTTTGCAGGTGGCACTGCTTGGAAAAGGGGGCACTGGTGATCAACAGGGAGTGAGATGGCTGTGTGTCCTTTTCCGGCCTCCGCCACCTCCTCTAGCCTTCTCTTTGTGTGGGGGGCTTCTCTCTGGCCTCCCCAGCTCCTCTCCTACAGTTACATTCCATGTATTCAGGAAAGTATATTGGTCTGGGCTGGGAAGTAGCCACACCCCCTTAGGGCTCCTCTCTGCTAGGGCTGTGGGGCTTAGGGGTCTGGATATGTACTGGGAAAGCAGGGATTTTTGTCTGTCATCTTCGCTGCCATTTGTCCAATGACCCTGGCTCAAGAGGCCGCCCTGCATCCCCCGTTCTGTACACACAGCTGATTGGACTGGGATGAGCAACTGGCCCCTGAAACACCCAACCAAATCAGGGCAGCTTTCTGAGAATGACTGATGTGGGCCATGGGGGAATTCTGATGACCATGCATCAGCAGTGGGCACAATGGTGGAGCCAAGCGGAAGGAAGGAGCAGGACAGACATGACCATGGAGCAGTGTCCTGGGACAGAGGGGATCTAGACTGGTCAGTCCTGTTGGCTCTCTGAGTCCCAGGGATAGTCCCAAGAGGCCCCTGCATGGACGACCCTGAGTTTTAGTGGTTCCCTGCCTGGGTCACCCCTACACTTTCCACCAAGTAGAGTGGGCCTCTTTTCCTCACATCCAAAAAAGTCACCGCTGAACAGTGCAGCTGTCCTGCTGCCCCACCAGAGACTGGAATGTGTGAGGCTGGGGGAGCTGCAGCGATGGGACTGACTACCCTTCACGTGTGACACCTCAGGGTCAGGCACAAAGGCGGGACCAACCCTGAGAGGGCGCTACAGTCCCTGTACAGGCACTGTCTCCCCAGTGCGCACCGGCCCTGCACAGTTACCATCCTTACCCCGCTTGATGATGGAGAACTCAGAGGAGGCCGGTGACACCTGCCCGGCTCCGGGTCAGGTTCCTACTCACCACCAGGTCCTCCAGGGTCAGTGTTTGGTCCTCATCCCGCATGATCTCCACTTCTCCCTTGTGAGTCAGTTTGGAGGCCGGGAGGCCGCACGGCTCCTGCTGTTGCTGCTCAATGATCTCCAGGCCCTGGACGGGCGAAGGGGCCCAGACTCAGTGGGATTGGGGTCTCTGGCCACCAGGAGCCCAAGTGCTCTCTGTCCTCCCTCAAGGTCATTCTCTGTGGCCCCCCCCTTCTATGCCAGGCTGTTCCCTTCCCCCATGTTTTTGCACCTGCTATCCCCCTTACCTGGAAGCTCTGCCCTCAGCCCTACTTTCCATATGTCTCCCATTCCCTCTCCAGCTCAAGCCCTGCCACCTCCATGAAGTCTTCCTGAGCTTCACTCACAAGTCAGTTCTGCCTCTGACTGTACCCCACCCTCTGTGCTAGGAAGAGCTGTTGTAAATAAGAGTGAAGGCTCTGGAGTGCCAGCTGGGCCATCAATAAAGACCCACGAGGTGGTGCAGCCTGGCAAGCACTTCACTGCTCTAGCCTCAGTTTATCTGTTTGCTAGGAATTATATTTGGAGTATTATATCAAACAGTGCATGTGGAGTGCTTAGCCTGGAGCCTGGCTCACAGTGAATGCTTCCTGTGATTCTTCTTGTTGATCACTATTACCCTATCTGGAATGTTCCCTGGAGGGCTCTCTTTCTAACAACCCCTTCAAGACACAGGTCCCGACTTGCCTGCATTTTCAGTCTTTACCAGCCTACAAATCATGTAGCTGGTCCTGCTCTCTGGTGTGTCGCACACCTGAACAGAAACTCAGCCAATGGACAGATTCATGCAAAGGGCTCTAGTTTTCATTCTAATTAGCCTGGTGTCTTCCAGAATAGGGACCTGGCACCCCCCTCCCACACCCAGACCCCGCCATCTCCTATCCCGATCTGACTCAAAAGCGTACCCTCTTCTCCTCCTGGTCCCGCCAGCGGGCCAGGTCCTGGGAGGCCAGCTGGATGGAGCTCATTCGCACCAGGCCGTGGGGGGTGACATCTCTGTGAAGCACTTTGAGAAGCAGGTCCTGCAGGGGCAGAGGCCCACACCACTCTGAGCCCTGCCGCAATACTCTGCCAGGAGGGTCTGGCCCCACCCAAAGTCCCACTCACAGGGTTCCTGCGGTCACGGAGGTTGAAGAGCAGGCTGCGGTACTTGGTCTTGTAGTGGTAATTGGTGGCTTGAGTTAGTTTGAAGAGGGCTGCCTCGATGTCCACAGCGATGGCCTCCACCACCTCCTCACCCAGCACCGGGTGTGTGAGCTCCTGCAGGCTGAGAGGCCAGGGCGGGGCCCAGGCATGGAGCTCTGAGGTCAGCCAGCACTGGGCCCCAGAGGAAGGGGGTGAGGGAGAGGGGTGGGGAGTGGGCTCTGGGCCAACTTTGATTTCTCTGCTGGGCATCTTCCTATACGAACTCATTTATTCTCAGACCAGCGTCGTAAGGAAAGACGTTACCATTCTCCACTTACAGACGGAGAGCACGGGGCTCAGAGAAGTTAAGGGGCTTGCCCAAGGCCACACGATGAATGGCAAAGCAAAATCTCAAGTTTGTCCCATGCACTCTCCCTGGCCAGTAGACCTGGGGTATGCGTGGAGGGGAGGACGCCTGGTGGAGGGAGGATAAGGCATCAGTTAGGGCAAAGGATGGAGCACTGGCCCTGAAGGGAACCCTGACCTACCAATGACTTGCTGTGTGACCTTTGCAAAGTCCTGCCTTCTCTGAGCCTTGGTCCCCCCAGAAGTAAATGAGAGCTCTGGGCTCAGGTCTCTGAGAAACTCCTAGCACTAAGTCTCATTGTGTCTGAAAGCATTCTGTCGGTGACACCCAGGAGGACCAAGCAGACACAAAGTGCTGCAGCAGCTAAATGGGAAGGTATGACCTTTAAGCTAGAGAGACTCAGGTTCAAATCTCTCTGTTGGCTTGTTGTGTGGGCAAGTGACCTCACAGCTACCAAATGAGGTTAGTCAGATATCTAGCCCTTAGAATGCGACATGACTCTCAGAGGTGACAGGACTTGGATGTCAGGGAAGAAGAGAAGCAAGGCATTACCGACTCCATAGCACCTCCTGCATGGCACGGACCACAGTGCCCCGTACCCCGAGATTCAGGGGTAGTGTCTCCTGCCGGGGCCAAAGCTGATCTGCAGGGAAAGTGAGTCATGAGTTCCCAGAGGGTGACTCAATGCAGACAGGGAGGGGTCTTCCCGTCAGGGACCTGGGCTGCCCCTCTGGGGCAAGACTATCTGCTGATAGGGGTGGGGGAGTGGGGAGAGGAGCTCTAGCAGGGTCCATGGCCAGAAGCTGGGCATGCACCCCTCCGGCAAGCCCTAGAGACAGCAGAGGCTGAGGGGCACCCTTGGGGTCCCTTACCTGAGTTCTCACCTTTGCCTTGTTCACCAGACTCCTGCTCCTCAGCCACCAAGGTGCTGTACTGTGAGGGAGCAGAGGAATTGAGGCCCCTTGTGTCTCTGGTGCTGGGGGACACTGCTCCCCCAGTCCCTCCCGACCACCCATGCTCCAGCTAGGGAGGCTGTGAGCAAGGCAGAGGTACCCGCTGCTGCCACTCCGTACGAGCCTCCTGGAAGAGGCACAGAGAAGAAGGTGGGTTCCCTGAGGGGCAGGATGGTGGAAGGGACCCCATGCTGTCCCTCCTGGGGGAGTGGCTGGTGGACCTGCGGCAGCAGGACATGCTGATCGGCCAGGAACAAGGGTAGGCACTGCTCCCTCTCCAGGAGCTCCAGCTGGCCCTTTCCCGGCTCCGCTCCACTGCTGGCTTCAATGGAGCAGGTGGAAGACACACACACCCAGGGACCAGTCAGCCAGGTGGGGTTCAGCCCTGCCCCTGCGATTCTGTTCCCTATGATCAGGTACAAGTCACATCATGTCTCTGGGCAGCCAAGATCTCTCTGTGAGGCAGGTGTGAAGCTGCCTCCCTCTGCAGGATAAGTAACACCGCCCGTGTTCTCTACCTGGCATCCGGCGGGGCTCTGGGCCGTGGGCCTTCCCCCCCTCCTGGGCCTCTGTGCAGGGTATGCTGAGCTGCCCTCCATCAAGGTCTCCAGAGCCTCCAGTGTCAGTGACTGCGACCCCCCGGGCTGCATCTGCCAGCAAATGACCCCCAGCAGGCGGATCACTGGCCCCAAATGAAGCTGCAGAGGAGAGAGCACTTCAGAGCAAGCATGTAGACCTGCTTCTCAGAGCCCCATCTCCTGCCATCATTTAACACTGTCTTCCTCACCACACTCTATGGGGACAGGGACATGTCTACCTAATACCTAGAGAAGTCCTAGCACATAGTGGGCTCAATGTTTGCTGGCTGCCTGGCCTCTGGCCCAGGAGAGGGGCCTGTCTTCACCCTCTCTCATTCCCAGCTGTGCTCACAGTTCACTGGACCCTGTGCTGAGACCCTTCTCACATCCTGGCTATAGATACATCTTAACAGGGGGGCATGTCCCGTTCTGAGTCCACCTCTTCCTCCTCAGAGCTGTTGTGGCCCCTTTCAGAGGTCAGTGACTTGCTCTTTGCCCCGTCCCGCCACACAGAGCTAAGGAGACGGAGAAAAAAGGTCATAATAAAGGTCAAACCTACGTAACAGACATGCTTCACGCCATAGAGCATTTTCCTGTCCTCCTTGGAGAGAAAGAGCATCAGAGATTAGAATCCAGAGGTGCCAATAAGCAGGGAACGGACAAGGCAACACAAGTGAAAGGTGCATGTTCAAGGTTCACAGCTTTCATAACAAAAAGACGGGGTATAATCCACTGCCATGAAGGGGAGGGGGTGGAAAACAGTGATACATTATAGTATGACGTCTAAACAGCCCTTCGAAAGGGTGAGTTACCATAAATACCACCATCTTCAAGGGCTTCAATGTCTGGGCCTAAAGAAACATCGGACACGACCTGATTACGGTCTCCAAACAGCACCATCAAGTATGCACTGCTTCTATCCCCATTTTAAGGACGGAGAAACTGAGGCTCATAGAGGGTCTGAAAAGTCTCAGAGATACTAAGAGGCAGAGGTAGACAGAGCCTAGTTCTGTCAGCTTCCAAAGCCCAGGCCCTTCACGGCTGGGCTCTGTGAAGAGCGCTGATGTGGAAAGATGGCCAGGCATCCTATTCGGAGAAAAAGAAAAAAAAATAGGTTATAGAACAGTATCTCTGTTATATAAACCCATTTATGTAAATATATATTTATAGATGCATAATAGAGGTTACCTCTGGGGAATGAAATTCCAGGGGGATTTTCACTTTCTACTTGTAGACACTTGGGTATTTATGTTAGTCAAAATAAGCATATTTCTTCTATAATCAGAAATGGTTCTAAAATTTCAAAAAAGTTCAGAACATTGTGTGCAGTGTGGTACCATGTGCGTTAAAAAGAGAGAATTTTAAAATCTCTATTTGCTTGAATCTGCATAAAATGCCCCTGGAAGTGTCCACCAGAACCTAAATAACCAAGGATTCCGGTAGGACAGAACTAGGAGCTGGGAAAACCACTTCACTTTTTTTTTCCTTCAGGAAAACCATGAGAGTGAATCAGCCTTTCAAAAAAGTAAATTGAGAAATGGAGGGAGGAGGGAGGAAAGCAGGGGCCATCTGGAAAGGAAAGCAGAAAAGATGTTAAGAATAATCCTTCATGGGTGCGCCCTGGTGGAGCAGCAGTGAGGTCAGTGGCCTCCGAAGGAGCGTGGGCCACATACCCCTGGGTTTGAGTTCCAGGTGGGGTTGGGGGGCTGTGGGGGGGGGGGGGACACCCGTGTGAACAACTAAAACAAAAATAAAATAAAAGATTCTTCCTCCTCTCCCTGCCTGTCTACTTGCCTTCATTCCTGCCTGCACCTTTCCTTTTCAAAACAAAACAAAAGAAGAGCCCTTCACAGCTTCAAACCTTCCACTGGCCGTCTCGGGTCCACGCACGAGCCCGAGGCTCCAGACCAGCAGGCAGCAGCGTGAGACCAGCAGAGATTTTAGAGACTGTGCTCTGCAGACCAGAATACACAATAAGTTTAAAGGCATGAGTCCCACATAGGAGTGAAGGGCAAAAAACATATAAACGATCAGGTGGATTTGGTTGGAAACCAAATGCAACCTCAAGAAATAAAATATAATAATAACAATCATAACAGTGATGAAAAAATTCAATCTGTATAGGTTTAATAACCTATTAGATCTAGCTGAAATAAACTAATGAATGCGAAGACAAATTTTAAAGACTTTTCTTGAATATTCACAGCATAGAGAATGTGAAACACTGCCCAAGAGGCCCCAAAAGTAAGAGTCAAAAGGACTAATTAATGAAAGTTTCAGAAGGAGAGAGCAGAGAGAATGGGGTAGAGGCAGTATTTGAAGATATGCGGTGAATAATTTTTCCAGAATTGATCAAACACAATAATTCACAGATCAAAACACTCAGTGAATTTCAAACAGGAAAATGAAAGTAAATCCACACCCAGTGAAACGGCTCAGCACCAGCAATAAGGAGATCCTAAAGGAGAAAAACAGCAACTAACACTTTAATAGCAGTGAAAATGTGCTATCACTGCTCTGAATGCTCTACATGCTATTTCAGTAAATTATTGCCACAACCCCATGAGTTAGGCATGGGGACTGTTGTTACCTCCGTTTTACATTAGGGGACAATGAGGCACAGAGGCACAGTTAATCAGCTTGCCCTGTGTCACAGAATAGTCAGCTGAGACCTGGGATTTCATTCTAGCCAGTCGAATGCCAGAGTCCACACCTGTAACCACTGTTCCCTAATGCCTCTCACAAAGACATTTTACACACAAAGAAATGGCAGTTAGACTAACAGCTGATGTCTCATAGTAATGAAGGAAGGCAAAACCTAGGAGACTAATCTTTTCAGTGTGCTTAAAATATAACTATCAACTGTGGACCCAGAGAAAATATTTTTTGAGAATGAGGAGACAATGAAGATATCATAGAGAAAAACCAAGAGAGGTATTGTTTTCCACGACCATTTTAATTTTCTCAATAAGCAAAATGTTCAAGGATGAATATGAGGAAGAAGGGATGATCTTCTATAGAAAAGTTGAGGCGCAGGGAGGAAATGTGAGCAAAAAAAATGAGAAGCACATTGTTAAATCTACACACACATTGGTTGTATGAAATTAGGATTCAATGTATAAGTTATAAAGTTAAAAAAGGGCAGACCCTGGTGGCTCAGGTGTTAAGCCTGTGCCTGGGTCACAGTCCATACACAGTCCAAGGATTCTAGTTGGTGGCCCAGGTCCAGGGGGAACAACTAAATTAAACAAGTAAATAAAATGCTTCTTCCTTTTCTTTCTTCCTGTCTGCTTTCCTTCCTCTTAAAAAAAATATTGGATAACAACAGCATATAAATTGGAAAAATGCATGCTTGGAATTAAAGCATTCAAAGATATGTATATATCATTTCAGAGAAAGATAAAGATGGCGATCCTCTTTATACTTTGCTAGATATTTGCGTTAAAATTCACAAGATTTTCATAAAAGAATATAAACAAGACATAACATTTTTTCTAAACTACCAGAGAGATAAAAAAGAATTAAAAAAAGCATAAAAGGAGGCAATGAAAGGGAGAAAATGATAGAAAATGCAGGATATAGGCAAAGCACAATAGTAAGACAGTAGAAACAGATTCAAATAAATTAATAACTACAAGAAATGTAAATGTAATAATACAGGTAAATACAAAAAATATCTAGCCTTACAAAATTAAAGTCTAATTATAAAATATTTATAACACCCATTTCTAGAATGCAAAATAGTTAAGAGGGAAAAATAGTAAATGGGCAAATACCAACCAAAATAACGCTTTGTAGCTATATTAATATCAGATAAAACAGACTTTAAGGCAAACAGAAACAAAGAACTCTACCTAATCATAAGCAGTTTGTCTACCCAGGAAACAAACAGCTTTAAGTTAATTGGCATCTAATAACATAATCTCAAAACAAAATAAAGCAAAACTGACAAAGCTACAAGAAAAAAGACCAATCTACCATTCACACAAGATACTTCAACATATATCTCCAATGATAAATCTAGCTGACAAAATCATAGGGATAAAAAAGATTTAATGAAAAAATCAACAACTTTAAATCTGTGAACAGTGAACAGAGGCAGAACTCCATTTCTAAGAAATAGAGAATACCTATTCTTTTCAAGTACAGGTATTCCCTGCTTTCTGCAAATTTGCTTTACACTTTACTTACGAAAGACCTATATAGGGTACCTGTTTTCACTAACTGGAAGATTTCTCAAGAGAACTTTCACTTTTACAACAAAAGGTGAAAAGCAAAAATAGCACTGAGCATTTTGCTTTACACTAAGGGCAGGGGAAATGGACGAACTGGAAATAACAAAATATCATTATTTGCAGATGATATGATTGTCTATATAGAAAACAAAATCCTAATGAATTATATTTATTAATTTCACAAAATCAGTAGCATTTGATACATAGAAAAAGTTAGAAATGAAATTTTTTAAAGCTATCATTTTATAATGGCATCAAAAATATAAAATTATACATGTGCCTTGCAATGGAAAGAATACAACACCACCCACAAAGGGGCCAAAAACTTTGAATCTGAATCTAATCAGAGTTCTAGACTCAACCACCAGGTCACAAGAAATGTGACAAGACAGAGGCATGTTTAATCTTACTATGGCAATATAATAAGCTATAGGAAAACAATCTACTTTCTTTGAAAACACATTACAAGAAAATAAAATATGGAGAGAGAATTTATAGATTAAAAGAGACTTCAAGGCCCATCAACCAACGGTAACATCTGGGCTTTATTTAGATCCCGATGGTAAAAGAAAAGGTATAAAAATGATCTTTACAAGACTATTGGAAATTTGGACTGTGAATAAATATTTGATGAATATTTTTAAGGAATAATTATCAACTTTTTAAGCAAAGCACTACATGGTTGCTGGGGTTGGGAGGTGAGTATGAGGGAGTTCCTGCCAGGGCTGGCAATTTGTTTCTGTTAAGAGGCAGAGAGAAAATATGTTAGGCTTGCTGACTGCATGATTCTACTGCAACCACTCAACTCCATCTTTGCAGCATGAATCAGCCACCAACCTGCAACACACATAAAGAAATAGCTGTGCCTGTATTCCACTAACATTTCATTCACAACCAATCTATGGCTTGTAATTTGCCAACCCCTGCTTATAATTCAATCTACATTTATAGATGTTTGATATTTTCCATAACAAAAGTTACTTATAGTATATATCTATTTGAGTCTGTATAAGTCTGAAAAAAATGTATGCAGGACTTTTATGGAGAACATATAAAATGCTATCAAAAGACATTAAGATGATCACAATAAACAGAGGGATACATTATGCTCATGGATTGGGAGACTCAACATTGTAAAGATGCTAATTTTCTTCAAATAGTTTATAGGTTCAATATATTTCTTTTTTAAATTCTTTATTTTATTTATTTGTTTCTTATTTTTATTTAGTTGTTCACATCGATTGTTTCCCCCGGCCCCGGGTCTTAAACCCAGGACCTTGGGATGTATGTGGGACTGTTTCCAGGGTGGACTAGACCACTAGGCCACCAGGGTGCTCCCAGGCTCAATATATCTCCAATCAAAATCCCAACGGAGGGGGATAAATGGTGGCAGAGTCCACTGGGACAATGGTGAAGAACACTTGGTGATTTGGTGGAGGGCAGGGTGTGTTGACATGTATATGAGGAATGAGGAAGCTAAACCTATGAGTTTATTTTAATGTGTAAAAATTTTTAAAAATTTTAAGCAAAAATAATCCCAACAGATACTTTGTGTGAAATTGACAAGATGGCTGTAATATTTCTATGAAAGAAAAAAAGAATCTGAAAGTAAAGATCCTCCTAAAAACAACAAAGTTGGGAGACTTACCTCACCAGATATTGATAAATTATTAACAAGCTACTGTAATATCATATAATATAAACAAAGGGGGAAATTTTGAACAAGATGAATGTAGGAAGACCAGAAACCAATCTCACACACACAGACTTGATTTATGACAGAGCTGGCATTGCACATAGGTAAGGAAGAACCAAATTTTCTATAAAGGGCGTTAGAGCAATGGGATGTCTAAATAAAAAAAGTATGTACTCTATGTCATTCACAAAAATCAATTCCAGGTACATCATAAACCTAATGTGAAAACCAAAATAACACAATACACAAGAACATCTTCATGAACTTGAGATAAAAATGGAATTCCTTAAAAATATTTTAAATGCAAACTATAAATGAAGTAACGGATATATATTAAAATTAAGATGTTAGCTACTGTAAAATTAAGACTTTCTCCAAGACCCCTCCCTGTGACTCAGGCAGTTAAGGTGCAGACGATGAAGGCGATGGACCTGGGTTTGAGACCCCGCAGCCAGGGGAACTAAAAAAAAAAAAGGAATTTCTCCAGCCACTCTATCTCGTCAATTCCACTTCCAATTGTGGATATATACACAAAGGAAGAGAAAGCAGGAAGTTGGATAAATATTTGTGTGCCGATATTCATGGTAACATTATTTATAACAGCCAAAAGGTGGAAACAACCCAAATGTCCATTGACAGAGGATGGGTAAACCAAGTGTGGTACAGACATAGGATGGCAAGTAATTTAGCCTTAGGAGAGACAGATGCAGAATGTAGCATGGTGGCACCAGGAGCTGGGGCCTTGGGGAAGGGGGTTATTCTTTAATGAGTGCAGAATTTCAATTTGGGAAGGTGAAAAAGTTCTGCAGATAGGTGATTCTAGAAATGACGGCTACCCCACAATATGAAGGTGCTTGATGCCACTGAACAGTACACTTAAAAATGGTTAAAATGGTAAATTTCATGTTATGTATATTTTACTACAATAAAAGAATTTTAAATTAAGAATTTTTGCTCATCAACAGATAATACAAGAAAACAAAGTAAGATCCACACTCAGTGATATTTACAAAATATTTTAACTGATAAAGGAAGAGTAACAGAATATATAAAGAACAGTACACTCCTGATCAATAAGGAAAAGTTTAACAACCAAAGCACATTTTTTTGGAAAAGACTTAACAGGAATGGCCCAAATGCATGCAAAGATTCTCCTTAGTAACAGAAAAATGAAGACTAATACAACATTGACACACCATAGCATATCCCACTTTGGTAAAATTTGAAGTCTGAGAACATCGAGTGTTGGTGCTGACATGAATGTAAACACTGCTGGTGAGAGTATAAATTGTTTTAACCACTTTAGAAAACATCTAACATTGTTTGAGTAAATTTAAAGGTGTGCATAACATATAACCTAACAATTTCACTCCCAGGGATATTCTCTGGAGATATTCTTACCCATATGTACCAAGAGACATATGCAAAACTGTTCATCATAGTGTATCATAGTGCAAAAAAAAAAATCGACAAAAGTCCACAAGTCCACAAGGAGTCAAGAAATAAATCAATGGTAGTCTATTCATGCAAAGAGATACTTGCTGCCAATTCAGGATCTGTATGATCTTGGGAAAGTTATTTAATCTCTTGGTGCCTCAGTCTTCCCATCAGTAAAATGGGGATAATACATATCTTTCATGCTGTTGATGAAAGGGTCGTTATCATTATTCCAGGACCTTAGAACAGTGTCTGGAACATAGCAAGCTCTCTCTCTTTTTAAGGTTCCTTGGCTCCTGCCTTGGAAGGATCTTCTTTTGATAACTGACCACATTTCCATTCAAGCAAAGATGTCCTTATATATTTCTCCCACCTCACTCCTAACCTCTTAACCCCACCCCTTCTACTGCTCCATTCCTATCCACTCCAAGCTGCCTCCTGCCTCTGAACATGTTATGCCTTCTTCCTGGTATGTCCTTCCTGTCTTCTCTGCCTGCTCAATATCTACTTTACCGAGATCCAGCCGTGACAGCCCCCTCCTCTGTAGGAGGGTACCCTACTTCAGCACACTCCTACCTACCCCGCTCTCTATTGCAGACTCAACTGCTCTCTGAGAATCCAGGGTCTTCTGGGTTTCCATCTCTTTCTTGACCCTGGTTACTTATGTGTTTTCTCCTACTGGATTATGAGATCCTCCTGCTTGGTGAACAAATTATAATCAAGTCCCATAAAAATTGAAACCTTTAGCCTGGTCTTTGGCAGCCTAGTTCAGAACATGAGTCAGAATTCAGATGAATTTACTTGCTGCACCATTTACTTGCTGTATGACTATGAGAAAGTCACTTAACGTCTCTGAATCCCAGTTTTCTGAGTAAAATGGGTGTATTAACACTGACTTTAAACACTATTATGAGGATTAAATATGAGACGATGACATATGTGAAACTCCTGGTATACAGTAAGCACTCAATAAAAAGAGCTGCTTGCAAGCTGTCCATCTGTTAGAAAGACACATTCCTCCTTCACACACCTCCTGACACTTTGTACCAGCAGGCAGGGCCCTGAACCTGGGAGCCTGCGTGGGGCCAGAGGAACAGTGCACTGTGATGGACAGAGCAGGGGTCACCGACCCAGCTGCCCTCCCGACAGCCCCTGCTGCCCCACCCACAGAGTGGCTCCAAACCTCACTGACCACTGTGGAGCTCAGGCCAGAGGAAAAAAATGGTGTTTCAATGCCCCCCATAACCACATTCACACACACCCCTCCAAGAGTCTCTATTTCAAACCAAAATAGTCCAACATAACTAACCTCTCATATCGGCAGTTCTAGGGCCCAGCTAATTGCCCTATTTCATAGGGGAGACAGCTTAGAAAAGAGACACCTTTCCTAACACCACCCTGTCATAAGGAGTGCCTGACCTCTAACCCACCTGCCTGTCCATGGCACAATCCCAGCTGACTTCAGAAGAAAATTCAAAGACCCTAAAAGGGGCTTCAGGCCAGCTGGCACCATGCCCACACTTGCCCATGCCCCACTCAGTCCCGTCCCCAGCCGCCTGCCCGTCCCTGTCACAGCCCAGCCTCAATTCTTCTCTTGCATCTGGCCCCAGTTGCCATGGCAACAGGTTGTTTGGGAAGCTGTGGGATGATCGGCTCTGCTACAGAGTCAAGGATGCGGCTGGGAAGAGAGCAGCATGGGCTGCTCTCAGGCAAGGCCACCAGGCTCCGGCAAGCCCCTCGGGGGGCGGCAGACCCAGGAATCCCATTTCTGGGCATCTGGCCCAAATAGGTCATCTGAAATGGGGAGAAGCCAGAGGCACAGGTATATTCACCCCAGTGTTACTGAGAACAGGACAAAGTCATACGTGTCAATAACAGTGAAGTTTTGAGTATTTATCTGGGAAGGGACTGCACTAATGCCTAACATGCATCATCATCTCCTTCACTCCTCACCACCACCCTGTGAGGTGAGTGCTTCTAATGCTCCCATTTTGCAGATGAGGAAATTACCCTCTGAAAGATGAAGACAGTTGCCCAGATCATTCAGCTAATGACAAAGCCAGGGGAATGCTGGTCATTGGCCCCAAGCTTTGTGCACCTAACTGCACCAGTGTCGGTGGGCAATGAGAAGAGGAAGTCCAGCCCATCCTCTAGCGCTGGCGGCTGTCACAAATGTGTGTGTAGAGGGAGGGTTCAGGGAAAGCTCAGATTCGGCAGAACAATATGTTCAACTGGGAAATATCTTCAAATACCATAGAGCTACAAAAGTCAGCAAAGCACAGTCCCAGAACAATGAGGCCTGTATGAGCCTACTGAGAAATAAAAAGGCTCAATGTGTAGATGTCCTTATATTACAGAAATGTATAAAAAAAGAAAATAAACAAAACTGGAAAGACACTGATAGCACTGGTTACTCTGCCAGGGCAGTGGAGTCAGAAAGCACTAAAAGGAATTTCCTCTTTCTGCGCTCACAAATTAATTGTGAAAAAAATGTTTAAATACTCCCCAAAATAAAGTTATAAAATTTGACACACATGATCCCACTTCTAAGTAAAGAAAAGATGTCTATGCATAGGAAAAGGAAGGGAGGAAGGACACATATCAACATGTCAACACAAGATTGCTCTGGAGGTTGGCATTATAGGCACTTTAACTTCTTATTTATTTTCTCTGATAAACACATAGTAGCTTTTTTTTTTTTTACTAAAATTTGTGCTTTTGAGTGCTGTTTACCAAAGCAATGAAATAGCACTCAAATATGATTATAATACCAAAGAGTGGTGTGACACACAAGCAACTTGTGGATTCCTATCCCAGTTCTACTGATTTGCTGTTTGGCCTTGAACTGTTTGGTCCTTTCACCTTTCGGAACCTCAGTGTTCACATCAATAAAATGGGTACAAATCAGCACCCTTTAGCAGAATTGTTAGGAAGACTGAAGATAACCCAACACCATAAGCTGGTTAGGTACAATATTACTGTGTTGCTAGCAGCGAAGTTGCCTGGGGAGGCAGTGCAGGGAGCTCCCAACAGACTGTGTGGATTTCTATCCTGGCTCTGTCATTCACTAGCTGCGTGACTTTGGGCCTGTTATCTGTCATCTCTGAACTTCATATGAGGTTTAAATCAGAGCTGTCCAGCACACACTATATATTCAATAAATGTGACAAAAATTCAAATATGTAAGAAATAGACACCAACCCTTGGACATTGTTGCCGGGGATGTGAATTTGTATAGCCACGTTCGAAAACTGTAATGGCAGTACCTCAAAAAGTTAAAATAGTACCATCTTATGATCCAGCGATACCACTTCTAGGTACCTATTCAAAGTACATGAAAACATTAATTTAAAAAGATATATGTACCCTTATGCTCACTGCAGCTCTATTTACAATTGCCAAGAAATGGAAACAACCAAAATCCCACTGACAGATGAATGGATGAAAATGTGGTCTAGATACTCACTGGAATACTACGCAGCTGTGAAAAAACCTTAAAAGATTAAATTATGCCATTTTCAACAATATGGATGGAACTGGAGAGGATTATGCTAAGTGAAACAAGTCAGAGGGAGAAAAACAAATACTGGATGACCTCACTCATATGTGGATTATAAAGAAACAAAGTACATCCAGACAAAACAAAACAAAAACTAACCCTGGACACTGACAACAGAATTGAAGCTACCAGAGAGGTAGCGGGTGGGAGCAAAGGGTGGTGGGGTCCAGTGGACAGTGGGGGAGGACTCAGATGTTTGAAGGCAGCCATGGTGCGTTAGATATTTGATGAAGCGTAAACTTGCTCATCTAAAACGTACATTGTTTTGTAAATCCAAGTTACTTCAATTTGAAAAAAAAAGGAAAGAAAAAATATACACCAAAGTCATGGGGTGTCATCTGCTTTGGTGTATAACACATTAGCTGTGATTATTAATAAAATGATGACTGTGACAAGTAAAAGAATGCTGGAAAGGGAAGCCATGAACAGAGGGGACATGGTTGGGCCGTGTGAGCCTAGGAAAGCCTAACTTCTCTGAGCCTCAGTCTCCCCGCCCCCCCATGAAAAGAGGGGGCTCACACCTATCTTAGAGGCATTTGTTCACACTCAAGGAAAAGCGAATTTAACATCAATTAAGTGATTTACCTTGTGCTTTGTTCAGTGCTAGGCTCATTATTTTACACTGTCACCTCATTTAATCCTCAAAACAACCTCATTAAATTGGAACTAGTATTCCTTTTTTTCTGGGTGAGGAAACTTAGGTTAAAAATGATTCCAAGGTCACTCAGCTAAGAAGTGTGCAGAGGCAAGACATGAAGCCAGGACTCAGCAACTTCCAATGACAATGACTCCTCACAGGAAGCTGGTACTGTGATTTATTTTTGGTCTCAGTTGACTCATGTATAAAATGAATGCGCGGGATTATGTTCATCCAGATCCCATGTCATCTAGAGCTGTTAAATCCCACCACCAAGCATGGTGCCCCTCCTACCCTGCCTCTCAGACTCAACTTACCAGTCTGAAGCAGCTGCCTGGGCAGGGTTCCTCTGGCTGGTCCTGGCTGGAGCTGTCTGTGCCATTCCTCAGCTTCTCGGCGCCCTGGAGTATCCTCTGCCCCAAGGATGGGCCTGAGTGAGCCTCAGGCTCCAGGGCGCTGGCGGCCGTGTCAGTGGGAGCAGTGAGTCCGTGCCCAGGCTTCCCCCTGAACACAGGCCGAACCTCCGCCTGGCTGTGTGACACGGCAGGGCCACTCTCACCGCCAGCCCCCACCGTGTGCTCAGCTTCCTGCTGCTCTGTGGAAGCCTTTCCCAACCCTCCCAAGCACAGCGCAGGGCTCTGAGGAGGACCCTGGGCAGAGGGCCAGAGGGGCTCTCCGACTTTGGGCAGCGGGACCCCAGCAGAGTCACAGGGGCTGCCTGGCTGGGTCCCATCCCCCACAGCAAGCAAATCTTCAAACTTCTCAGCCCCAGGAGCACATCCTGCCCCATTTTCTCCTGGACCTTCATCCCCAAACCCAGTGTCCTTGGTAGAGACAGGACTGCAAGAATGCCCCAAAGTCTTTAGGTCAGCACTAGCCAGGTCTCCCACAGACTGGGGGCTGTGTTTACTGGGGTTCTGATCAGGCCACAAGGAGCCACCCGCGCCCTCCCCATCCTCTACAGGGGCCTCACGCTTCCGGCTTTTCTTACTTGCTCCCACAGGGGCTGGGTCAGGAGAGGATGGCAGGCCCCTTTTAAGGGGCTCCTCTTTGCTGAGAGTGGAGCATCTTCCATTACACCCTGGAGAAATCCCACCTTCTGTGGCCCCTGTGGGCCTGGGGCAGCTCACCTTCTCCACCCCTGCCAGCCCTTCCATGCTAATTAAAGCTCTTTCTGGGAGATTCACACACATGCTACATAGGTTCCTGGGCCGCCTTTCAGCTAAGATGTCATGCAAAGAAACTCGGAGCCTCATGAAGGCCTGAACCCTCCCCGGAGTGGGCACTGTGGGCAGCTGAATGTGGAGTCTGGGACCAGGCCCCGAACCCTGGCTCTGTCCTATTGCCTGCGGCTCCGAGGCCACCAAGCTGACCCCTATAGCACTCCCAGTCTGGGAGCTGGCACCCTGACGGACCTTCTCCCTGAGGCCCCTTTTCCTGCGAGGAGCCTGAACTTGAGCTCCAGAGCTTGGCCCTGGCAAGTCAAGTGCCAGGCCTGACATGAAGCTGGCTTCTTCCACACCCTCCTGGAGAAGCTCACAGCTGTGTAGCAGACTGGGAACAGCATCCTCTGTGCTGGAGTCCACTGCAGCACCTTCCTGGGACATGTCTGTTCACCTACAGTTTCCAAAAGCAGAAGGCAGGACCTGCGAAGAGACAGACCCGGTCAATGGTCGGGTCCACCAGCCCATTCAGGACAACAGGCCAATGGGAAGCCGGGAGGCAGTCCCTCTGCCAGGTGGACCTCCAGATTCTGAGCACTGCTGAGGCCTGAAGGCCACAGGGAGACCCCCCAGTGAGCTAAGCACCCAGTGGGACCAGGTGGCCCAGGCCCGGAAGGCAAAGCAACCATGAGCCTTAGGGGCTTCCCCATCTCGGAGACTTTACACTTGTGTTTAAATGGAATATAACAACATTTATACTTAAGTGCATTATTTCATTTCATGCCCGCAGCGACAGGTGATGAAACTGAGATTCAGAGATGTTAATTAACTCGCCCAAGGACACGCGGAAGAGCCGGGATTTTCTCCCCAAGCGAAAGGCCAGCCCTTGGCTACTCTACCGGGAGCACTGAATGGGTTTTATTCCCAACCCCACGCCCATGCCCTCGCCTCAGTCCATTAAAACAGGCACCTCCCAGCCAGGGTCCCCGGCCTAACCTGACAACAGCCCACTCGAACGGAGCCGCTCCGACCTGGGAAGCCCAAGGCTGGGAAGCATTTGGGATCACATGACGTGGGCAGCTCTAGGTGCGGAGTGGGGGCGGAGTCCTGAGGATGCGCAAAGGGCGGTGCCTCGGGGGCGCTGGCGTCCGCCCGGCAGAGGGCACTCTGTCCCCCGGAGGGCTTCCTGGTTGCGGTGTCTACAGGCCGAGGCAACCCTACGGCCTCCGTGCCTGCCTGAGAATTTAAACTGATCCCAGGGCAGCGGGAGTCTTTAAAAGTGCCTTTGCCTCTACGGGTCAGCATCAGATCCCGATTTTTACCTACGTACTATTTTAATCATTATTATCTCAAATACAAAAATATGATTCCCATAGCTAAAGACGCACATCCAAGACAAATACAAAGGCTAAAAATAGAAAGTTTATAACGTCCTCTTGTCTAGTCTTGAGAGCAAGCTGTTTCTTAACAGTGTTTGTTGTTTAGCTGTTTATGTTACATTCGTAACTGTGAATAATTGGTCTACTAATATTAACAGTATCTATTGACACCTTCTGCGTGATTCATTAATCACCCTCTCCCTTTTACCCTCCCAGCCTTTCTTTTGTATATTTATATTTTTAGTCTTTCTATTGATAACTATGATCACGTTGAATAATAATCCTCTGTCTTTTTCTTCAGCTTGTTACTCTGGATTTTCCTAGACCTGGGCCACGTGATACACGAGAAACTTCTGAGTCAATGGAATACTACACTGTGCTTAGAAAGAATAAATTATATCTATATATCGACATGGGTTTATCTCAAAGATATAAAGTTAAATAAAAATACATGATAATGTAAGTAATAAAGGAAGGGCCTGCCCTGGTGGAGTAGTGGTTGGACCCGCTGCATCCAGCTGAGTGTAGTCCATGCAAATCCCAGGGATCCAGGTTTGCATCCAGGAGCTGAGGGAATAACCAAGGTGTATAGGAAAATAAAAAATAAAGTGCTTCTTCCTTTTCTCTAATAATAATAAAGGAAAATGTGGGTCTTGCTATACTAATCTATTTTTTTCTGTAAATCTAAAACATTTCTTATAAAGCTTACTGGAAAAAAAAAAGGAGGAGGCTATGTGTGATCCATATTGAAATGGATCATATTTAAATGTGTCCATATTGAGCGGATCTGGCTGTCAGGGTCACAAATGAGGTAACAGTTGAGATTGGCTGTCACCAGGTGATTGCAATTACTGCCCTAATTTTTTTTTTTTTTTTTTTTTTCCGGTTAAGTGAGAACTCCCACTTTGGAATGTCCACATTTGACCTGTTCCCCTAAGGCCAAGTGAACTGTGACTCTGGTCCATTCAAATAATGGAAGTCTCCCATCCCTGGAAAAAAAAACAAACAAACAAGCAGAGGTGTTATCAGTGCCACATGGTATTGGGGATAAAAGGACTGTGATGCTAACTCTTGTCTAGTGCTAAGTAGAGCCAAGCATCAGTCTAAGTGCTTCCCTGTATTAATCCTTTATTCACCTATTTATTTGCCTGTGGTAATCCTTATACCAAGTCTGTGAGGTCAGTTCTCTCATTATTCCTACTTCACAGATAGGGAATAGGCACAGAAAGGATAGGTAATAGCCCAAGGTGAGTAAGTAGAAGCAGCTTTGGAATCCAGTCAGTCTATCTCCTAATGTTCTAACATGCTCCATTGTCATAACAAAGCTTTGCTGTGTTCTTCACTGATTCACGACTGTGTTCGATGGAGACCTGGTTCCCATTATTGTCAGAATCACTTCTGGATGATCTCCCTTCTGTTCCGTGAATCAGTCTGCCAATTCCTGACCAATATGCCACTATTTTTATTCTATGATTTTGTGCCAGCACCTTGATATCCGGGGGAAAGCCCCAGTCTCCAACTTTGTTCTGGATTTTTATAATTGTCTTAGCCATCTGTATACCTTAATCCTTCCATGCGAATTATAGAGCCATTTTTATCAAGTTCCCTTAGGACTTATATTGGGATTTGTGCTAAAATTTCGTCGAACTGTCAAATTAGAGATGTTAAATATTTATGAGTCTTCTTATATGTAAATGTAATATGTTTCTCTCAATTCTGTCAGGTCTCCTGTTAATTTTTGTGATTTCTTTCCTCCATAAAAATATTGTACATTTTAATTTTTTTCTGTACTGTATAATTTATTGACTTTAAAAAATTCTTTCCACTTAGTTATACTGGTATCATTATATTTTCTATTTCCCTATCTTCTTCTCTTATTTTTCTTCTTTAATTTCTTCTATCTTCTTTGGTTTGCTCCTGTTCTTCTCAGCCTGAAATCCTCAACTCATTTTAACCAGTCTTTTTCATTCATAATTAATTCATTTGGTGCTATACATTTTTCTTTAAATATGGCTTTAGCTGCATCGTACCAGCCTTGATAGGTGATGGTGATGCTCTTACTGTCAATCAGATATTAACATTTTATAATTTCCATTATATTTTACTCTCTAGTTCATGGACAGTTTAGGGGCTTAGGGGCTAATGTGTATGATTAACTTTCAAATAAACGAAAACAACTTCAAGCTACCCATTATTAAAAACACATGCAATTTTGCTGTATTGTGATGTAAAAAATGGTCTGTGCAGTGCTAATATTTTTGGAAAAATACTTAAGGCTTCCTTTGTAATCTGACATATTGTCAGTCCTTGTTCATATTTGTTGTACACTTGAAATAATGAAAATAACTCAATTAATCGTGTATGTTTCTCTTCCTCTGTCTATAATAATGTTTTTTAAATCATGGTGTTCAAATCCACAGGAATCTATAGTAATTTGACTCAATAGAAATCAATGTTCAGTGCAGTTAACAGAAACCACTCCAGGTATTGAAAGCAGAATGAGGCATTCAGTGTTTACAAAGGCATGGGAGGTGCTGCAGGAGCGCATTCTAGACTGGGTCTCTGGGATGCCTGACTAGAACTATGCTTACAAACACACTGGGCTAGAGCCCTGGTGGCTGAGCCAGTAAGTTCATGGCCTCCAGCTGCCATAGTCCACGCAAATATCAAGGACCTGGATTCAAGGACCAGGGGTCATGGGGGGGAAAGCAGCAAGGTGAACAACTAAATAAAAGTAATAAATGCTTCCTCTTCTCCCTGCCTGCACCTTCCCTTGAAAAAAAACTAGACAGAACACTGCTGTGACAAGTCAAAGACCCAGACTTGAGTACTGCAAGAAACCCTGCTGGCCCTACCACTGTGCTTGTGAGCAGTAACAGCCCAAGGAAAAGGACACACGTCTCCACTTCTCGTCCACCGTGCAGATCTCGCACAATGGCACCAGGGGGTGGAGACTGATCCACATCTGGAGCCTTAGTTATAAGGGAATCTGGAAAATCATTTTTAGCTTTCCATCCTCTGCAGTAGAGGAAGGCACATTAAGATACGGGAGGAGATATGGAGTGAAAGTCACTCATCTACATTTTCTTCTTCAATATTTTCAATTACTTTTCATTCCCTTGATCTATTCTTTTCAGAGGCATATGTTTGAAAATCTCACATTCTGTATGGACTTGTCAATATTTTCCTTTACTTTAGTAAGATTCTGGTTTCAAACACTTTTTAAGGTACATATTATTCATTATTTTGTGACATCTTTTTGGGTAGATTATAACTTTCATCAGTGCCAAATGTTCCTTTTGCTTTAATTTTTTTTCTGATATTGATATTAAGATACTGCTTCCTTTTGGCTAGTATTTACATAGTATAATTTTTATATTTTTCACTCTCAACCTTTCTGTGTAGTTTTGCTTTTCACTGTGTCTTTGGAAATAGCACATAGCTAGATATTAGAAATCAGAGCATCTGTCTTTCATCAGTGTATTTAACCTATTCACACTGATGTGCTTGGTCTTATTTCTACCTTGGTTTTTTTGTTTTCTTTTCACAGAGTGGTGTGCGACAGAGGTGCATGTAGATGGGTAGATGTTCAACACTGGGAGTTTCTTCCCTCCCTTCCTCCTCCTCTTTCTGAGGGTTGAGGCCCCATCTAAATCAGGTAGCTGGCAGTGGGGGTGAGTGGCACTTGGCTGGGTGGTGTGTGGGGAGGCGGATGTAGAATCCATGAGTCTGAGGGAAGCAAGGGGGATGTGGAGCCTAGGACCTAGATGGGGGGAAACAAAGGGGCTCCTGAGAATTAGAGACAAAGGTGCTCATGCAGGAGCTGTTACAAGGATGACAGGTAAATCACCATGGACTAGAGGCAAGGGGTGGGCGGCGGGGAGCAGTCAAGATGGTGACCTGGTAAGATGTGTCAAATCCCTCCCCACAGAACAACTAGAAACCGCCTATTCCTCAGACTCACACGGCGTGGAAGGGCTGGTCTGGGGTCTACAGACACAAGGCAGCGATCACCACCACAAGCGTTTAGGCGAAGGCGTTGGAATTCAGAGCTACATCTCAGATTTGGGACTCCTAGCCTGGGTGGAGTGGGCAGCGGAGCGGGTGGAACCACTGGAAGAACCGAATATCCCAGGTGCTCTGAGGGCAGCAAGGGAGCCCGCCCAGCAGGACTGGGACACAATACAGGGGAGAGGGTCTTGGCACAAGGCAGGAGGACGAGTGCCCCAGGGGTCTGAGTAGGAGCCCCCACCACCACCTCCTCTCCAAGGAAATTACACAGGACCCTGCCATGACTGGAAGGTAGCTAGCCTCCCTGGCTGGACGTCAGCCGAGTGAGTGGAAGTGGAGCCCCAACTCCACCCCTCCCCCGCTCCCTTCCATGATAGTGCCCACCCCCAGGCCTAAAAGAAGAGCGTACCAGAGGGGAGGAGCGTACCAGAGGGGAGGAGCGTACCAGAGGGGAGGAGCGTACCAGAGGGGAGGAGCGTACCAGAGGGGAGGAGCCGTCAAGACTACCCACAGTGCCGCCCTGTGGATGGAGGTGGAACTGCAGCCCAATTGCTGATTGTGGGTCAGCAACAAGGGGGTCACTACTGCTCAGAGCTGGGACACTGCGGGAAGGCTCTGCATGCCCCACACAAACTCCAACCCCACAGGCTGAACCCTCGGGTCCCAACGCAGACCCCACCTTACAATATCAACAATCCAAGCAGTGGTGACACCACACAAGAATTCGCAGTGTTCAAACCAAGATCCAGGCTTCTCTGGTGCAGGTCGATACCCTACACAATGCCGTCACTGCAGGGACTCTAGCCCACGGGAACATAACAGGATGCCAAGCAGAATGAAGACTCAGAAATATACGTGAAATGATGCATCCAGTTAAAACCCCAGGGGAAAATCTGAATATGGCAAATACACGCAAACTATGAGTTCAGGGCAACAGTGATAAACACACTCATGGAAATCAAGAAAGCATTAGAGGAAGAGAACAACAAAAAAATAGAGGGAAGAAATGAAGCCAGATATCAAAAAAATGAAGAACATGAGAGCTGAACTAATGAACTCAACAGAGGGACTCAAGAGTAGTGTAGATGAAGCCTCCAATGGAATCAGTGAGCCAGAGAGCAGGGCAGGGGAATGCACTCAGGCAGACCAGCAAAGAGAGAAAAGAATGAAAAGAAAGGAAGACAGCATTCACAGTCTACGGGATAACATCAAAAGGAACAATATTCACAACATAGGGGTACCAGGAGAGAATAGAGAAAAGTGGGCAGAAACTGTTTGAAGAAATAATACATGAGAACTTCCCTAGCCTGAGGAATGAAGCAAGCCTCCAGCCTGAGGAAGTTCAAAGAGTTCCAAACTAAAGAAACCCATACAGACCTACATCTAGCACATTGTCATCAAAATATCAAAAACACAAGAAAACGAACCTTAAAGCAGTCAGAGAAAAATGAGTCACAGACAAAGGAATCCCCATACAATTGTCAGCGGATTTCTCAGCTGAAACTCTACAGGTCGGAAGAGAATGGCGTGATATATTGAAAGTGCTCAAAGAAAAGGACTTTCAACCTAGGATATTATACCTTGTGAGATTATCTTTCAGAACTGAAAGAATGATAAAAAGAAATTTTTTCCAATAAGCAGAAGTTAAAGGAATTCATCATCACAAAATCAACTCTGCAAAAAACACTAAAGGAAGCTGTATAACATGCAAAAAAAAAAAACCACTTAAAAACAATAAGGCTGCAAAACATAAAAAGTGGGGAGGAGAGGAGAATAAAAATGTGGATGGTTAGAATGAGCGAAGACTAATCTGCTTTCAAATAAAATTAGGCAACAAACAGAATTCTTAATGCCAACCTCAGGGTAACCTCAAAATGCATCCCCAGGAAGAAAGCAAAGAGGAAACCAATCAAAACATAACTACACCCAACCCACCTAAGAAGAAAAAGAGAATAATGACAGACATTAGAACTCTTGTCAGATGTGATATACTCGACTGACATGCAATTTCAATATCCTAAAATGAATACAGTGTCGTTAACAAAAGAAATGATAAAATTACTATTTTAAACAAATAAATAAATAGAGGCTGGAGGGCTGGGCCTCCCTGGCTGGACATCAGCCGAGTGAGTGGAAGTGGAGCCCTGAAGAAAAGGGCTTTGTCCTGCCCCGCCGGAGAGGAGCCACCTTCACTCTCAGCCTCAAGCTACCTGTGTCCTGCATCCTGCATCCCAGCCCAGTGTCTGTGATACATGCTGAGTCCTCCCAGACATAATGCCCATCATGAATAAATAAATAGAAAATATACACTAAAATAAATATGTGCAAGGCTGCCAGTCAGCCTTGCCTCAGCCTCCCATCAATATTGAGTCCTTTGGATCCATCTCCCTCTGCTTTCCCTGTGTTCTGTGGCTGGCGGGACTTTCGTGGGCAGCAGACAGCTCTCCTCTGTTAGATTCAGTCACTAGGAGAGGCTGGGCCCTCACTGTGCTGTCTCCCTCTGCCCTCTGCCTACCACACTGGATTCCATCATGGATTTGACTAGAGAGATGCTCTCAGTCGTGCTTCCCTGAGATGGACTGATTTTTTATTCTTTGTGTTTTTAAGGAAAGATGCAGGCAGAAATAAAGGTGAGTAAGTAAGCAGGTAGGATAAAAAAGGAGGAAGAAGCATTTTAATTCATTTTATTTTTAGTTGAACATCTTGGTTGTTCACCTTCACCCTGCCTCCCCCACCCCATGATGCAAACCCACGTTCTAGGGATGTATGTGGACTGCGCTTGGTCAGAGACAGTGGACCTAACCACTACTCCACCAGGGCTGGCCAGAGGCTGGCCTGAATTTTGAAGAATGGCCTCTCCTGCTGCTGGAGAGGGAGAGGAAGGACAAAGTTTGTGATCCAAGAACATCTGCAATTCTTCAACCTAGCATCACCGGCTGTGGAGTCAAGGGAAAGGAAAGGGCAGTGCTACTCTGAAACACTCCAAGCAGACTGGAAGGAGAACACAAAGTCACTGGAACCACTTTCCTCGGTGGCACCCCCACACTGCCTGTGCCGGGTGTGATCTCTGCCAGATGGCAGTGCACTTTTATGGTGCACTGCGTGCCCTGAGCCCTGACACCCCTCAACAGAAGGCAGTGAGCCTGCTCAGCCAGAGGCCACCACCGCTGTCAACGGCTCTGCCAGACCTGGCCTGGACGTGTTGTCACTCACCCCCACTCCGCCTCCAGTTCCCCGATTTGCATGTTCCAGGCTGCCAGCCTCACAAACTGAAAGCAGAAGCAGATGCAGGTAAGAGGCTCTGGCACGCCGGGCACGTAGTTTCACGTCCGTCCTTTCAGTCCTTGCCTAAAGATGGAGATGGCTGTGCCTCAGGGCCACCAGCAGCCCCTGCTGAGGCTGCCAGTCGCCACTGACCCCAGCCCCTGGGACCTCCTTAGACGCCATTGCTTTTCTACACACTAGGTCATGCCTGCTGTGCCTGCTGACACTGTGAACTTTGTGACCGGGGAGCCCAGTCAAGTCTACTGGGTGCTGCTGGGACTCTGACAGTCCCCCAGAATGCCGCTGAGCAAGGTGCACCTGAGTCCGGGGCTGCAGCTGAAGTGACCGGATCTCTGTGCCTCTGAGCTGCTAGCAGATGCTGCTCCCCATCCGGTGGGGACCTGGACAGACACAGCCAGGGGTAAACCGGAGCTGTGACCGCCACAGATAGGTGGTTTCCTGCTTATGAAAAGCTGACCTTCTGCAAGGTCCCGACAGTGGGATGGGATGTTCATCAAATCAACATGGTTTTCACTCATTGATGTGACCTGATCACCTGCCTGAGCTTGTCAGGTTTTTCTGCTGGGAAGTCTGTGCCCCCACCATGTTCTCTGAGAAGGGGGCCAGACTTAAACCGTGGGGAGTCACGCACCACCTCTCTGAGGCTGGCAGCTAGACAGGAAATCTTTGGAATCCTGCGCGGGAGATTAGCTTCTTCTCCATCATTTTTTTGTATCACTTATTCAATCGTTGATGTCTATCAGTGTGGACTCATAAATGACTATTTTGTATTTCGCGTTGCAGTGCTACTTGATTTATTTTGCTGCTCACACTGCCCCAGTTTTGGCCATTGGAAATGCCTTCAGTTGGCTCCTGTCTCTGATGTTTTGACATGGTCCCACTACTGTGTGTTGGCCAGGGTGCGGTGTATTTCCTACCTCCCTGGAGACTTGACCTCCCTGATGTTGCATGTCAGATTCCACTGGGACTCACACTGCCTTAGTTACATCTGTCACCTGTTGCGGGTCTCCACACACTGAGCCTTGGCCTCTGACCTTGGCCTCTGACCTTGGCAACCTCGGGGCTTCTGGACACACTGAACTTTAGACCCTGCCCTTCCTTCTCTCCCTGGGCACTGCTCTGCAGAAACAGTCCCTTCTCCTGGCTGAGTCTGCCTTCCAGCTCTAGCCCCAGAAACACTTTGTACCCGCAGGATGACGTTGTCCTCTGTGTATGCGAATAAGCTCATCTAAAGGACAAAACGAAACCCCAAATCTGCCTCTCTATTATCTTTGAAGCCTATCTTATCTTCTCCATTCCCAACCTTCAGACAAATGTCCTTTTTTCTGAGGTGGATTTTATTACACACTCTTCCCATCTTGCCAGTGTGACTGCAAGGCCTCTAAGACCCGTCAGGCTGAGATTTCAATCCAAGTGGCTCTGGACAGTCACTTCATT
Source organism: Solenodon paradoxus (assembly GCA_004363575.1). Classification (NCBI taxonomy): domain Eukaryota; kingdom Metazoa; phylum Chordata; class Mammalia; order Eulipotyphla; family Solenodontidae; genus Solenodon; species Solenodon paradoxus. Next base: position 72,959 of record RJWH01002755.1, read on the forward strand.
TTATTTGGCCTAGTTTCCTCAATTGTAAGCAAAGAAATATAATAGCTTCCAATTAGCTACTGTTAACTGAGCATCTGTTATGTGCATTAGGTGGTAATTTAGGTAAAGCACCTATTAGGATACCGAACACACATAGTAGGTGCTCAACAGATGGAAGCAATTATGAATATTAGTAATAGGAATAGCTGTTTGCCTCCTTCTCCCCAGTCTCTTATTCATATCCAACCTTGTCTCAAGCTCAGACATGACAATGTCACTCCTCTGTGGGGGCTTTCGGGTCATTCAAAGAACCCACCGCAGAGTTAGGCGAGTGAGCAAGCAGAGGTTTCATCAGAGGGTGACGGGATGGAGATGACCAAGGGAGGTCCAGACCCCGTGGGTTCAGGGTCGCTCCACATATCAGACAAGTGCATGAGTAAGTAAGTTGGGGGTCCATTGGTGGGGAGCAGAGACAGTGAGGATGGAGCCAGCCAAGGGAGGCTGAGACCCCCATTAGTGGGGAACAGAGAGAGAGAGGATGGAGCCAGCCAGGAGGCTAAAACCCCATTAGTGGGGAGGCTGACTCGAGGTCTTGCCAGCGACCTGAGTTTTTAAAGAAAAATCTCACATGGTGAGGAAGGGGGATGGAGAGAGGAGTCTGCAGACCAGGTTTCAGTTCCTGATTGGCCAAGGTGACATTGTCTTTTCAAGTTATTGGTGGTCTTCTTCAACTGATGTCATTCTTTTGTTTCTTGGTGAAGGGTCTGTGCTGGTCACGTACTACACGTCCCACATGTGAACTCGTCCATCAGCTTTCCTTATCGATCCGGATGCATCCACGACTGGGTGCTGGAGCCAGAGGCAGGTCACTGTCCTGATAGTTAAACTTTAACCCCTGGTCTAAGGCTTGCTCTTGTGGGGGCTCTGACATCCTCCACTCACAATCCTTCAGAATCCAGAATTCAGAAAATCACTGGGGTTCAAGATCTTTCAGAATCTTACCCTGCTCTACACCCTTGGCATCATCTTCCTTCTCAACCCAAATCTTAGCAGACTATTCACTATTCCAGGAACAGCCCTTGCACTTCACACCTCTTTGCCTCTGCTTACGCTGATCCTTCTGCCCAAAATGCTCTTCCAGCTTGTCTCCTGAGGACTCTGTTTTCAGTGACAGAAACCAACTAGCCAGCCAAGTGGCTCCCTACGAGAACACCGCCCAAGTGTTGTGACTCTTGCTGACGTGTCTGCCCATCCCCATCCGCTCCTGGACGGGGCTGCCCAGTGGTCAGGATCATGTTTATGAGACCAAGTGGTAAGGAGGAAAGGCCATGGACTTCGAGTCCCCAGACCTGGGTGTGGCCTGCATTTGGATCCTGGCTCGGCAGTTCATCAGCTGTGCAGCTCAGGCAAGCTCCCCAACCTCTTCGAACCTCATTTTCCTTATTTATAAAATGACGACAATAACAGTAGTCATTTCACAGGAATGTTGTAAAGATTTAAGTAGATAATCCATGTGAAGCACTTTGCATAATGCCCAGCACACAGAAAGTGCTTAATAAATGGCTCCTTTCTTTCTTCTTATTAATAATAGGCGGCCCGGAGTGGCCTGCTCTGCTAGGCTCCATTTATTGATGGATTCAAGGCTAAAAATAGAGTGGCAGCCTTAGGGAATAGGTCCTTCCAGAGCTGGGAATTGATGCCCTTGGAACTGTGGATGGGGAAGAGGCTTCGTCTCCCTCCAGGGGCCTCTCGGAGAAGCACAAATCTTCATGCCTGTGGGCTTTCTCCTGCTGATTTCCAGGGCAGGCAGGCCGGCAAGGGCCAGAGGAACCAGGCTGACTGCCTCTCCCAACAACAGGCCTGACAGACTGGTTCTAACTCCAGCCGTGCCATTCTCTGACTACGTGACCTTGGGCAAGCCATTTCCCTCACACAGGATCATCTTACTCTCGAGCCTGGGAAGCCCAATGGTAATAACAGCTCAGGATGGCAAGCAGCTTACACATATAGAGGCCTTGGGCCAATGGTAATGTCTGGGCCTTCGGATGACACGTCCCCTCCTTGAGCCTCAGTTTCCATATCTGTGAAATAGACACAGTAGCCTGGTCTTTTAAGGGTGCTGTGAGGATTGAGAGAAGTCAGAGAGGGTGCTTGCTGATCACACTTGCATCTGCAGGGAACTGAGTTATCTAACGCCCGGTCTGAGGACACAGGGAGCAGAGACAGAAATTCGTTTTAGCTGTTTTGTAGTTATTGACCCACTAGCCTTAGAAAATGCAAAGACATGTATCCAACAGAAAAACACCTCTTGTTTCAATCTACCAGGCTGGCTGTGTGAGTGGATAAACTGCTTCTGTGTGATCGACTTCCCTACCGTCAGCTGCTCAGTGCTCTGAGCGAGCTGGTAAGTCTGCCAGGACACGACCTGATTTAACTAAAGCACACCCCTGACTTGTGGGCAAGAGCCCTTCTGCAGCTAGTCTGAGCTGTGAAGTCAGAGGGACAGCTGCCTTTCAGGGGCACTGAGCCAGCCTCCTTCGCACAGACACACAGGGCCTGGGGGCCCACAGCCTCAAGGTCATACACACTGGATTGTTTCTACCCTTCCTCCTTTCCTGGGGAAGGTCCACTCCATCCTCAGCCCCTTGCTTATTTCTGACCATGAGACAGATGCAGAATTGCATAACAATAACATTAATACAAATACACAGGCACACCTTAGTGGAGTAGTGGTCAGATGCGCTGGCTCCAGCTGAGTGCAGTCCACATACATCCCCAGGACCTGGGTTCGCATTCTGGGGCTGGGGTAAACAAGCAAGATGAACAACTAAATAAAAATAAATAAAATGCTTCTTCATAAGAATAAAAAAAAAATACACAATGCCATCACACTGCAATCCTCAAAGAAGAGGTTAGTTCAATGGTCCCTGCAAGAAACTAAGAGCTTTGGCCCAGGGCATCACATGCAAAGGCTCTCTTCCCAGTCACCTGCAATCTGCGCCTGACAAGGAGAAGTGAAATCCGTGTTCGGCCCAGGCTGAGTGTCAAAGAAGGAAGAGTACGTGATCTTTGGAGGGTGTTAGCAAGCCCTATGGGTCTGCCTACCTAGGTGGGGAGGCTGACCCAGCAGGCTCTAGATGAGAATTGGGGCTCTGGGGTCTCACTCTCCTGGGTTTGGGTCTCAGTTCTACCAGCAGGGGGGTCTTTGGAAAGTCTCTTAATCCTTTAGTTTCCTCAGTGTGTATATTTATCTTTTCATTTGCATATTCATCAGTATTCTTGCTTGCAGATAGCAGAATCTGCTCTGGCCAGTTAAGTAGAAAGGGAGTTAGGGGTGTTAGACTCAGGATGCTGGAGGGTCAGCTTTTGGGACTATCTCCCCGAAACACAGTGTGGCATCAGACTGAGGCAGGAGATGTGGTTGCTGCCCCTGGCCCGGAGACCATACCACCTGGTCACTGCTCAGGCCGGCAAAGGGGAAACCCACGTGTTGGTACCTCAGCTGAATGAATGTGATTGGAGGAAACTTGAATGGTGACACCACTGAACCCCAGCTGCAAGGGAGGTCCTTTGCAATGGAGGAAGTCAAGATCTAGGGAACAATCCAAATGGACAAAGGGATTTTTTTAAAGTGTTAGGCAGCAATGCATGAACAGTATTGAGAATATCTTTCTTATCTAGGGCCCGCACTTTAAACATAAACTCCATGGGGCTGTGAACTTGAATATCAGCTTCACCTCTGTATTCCCAGCATCTACATGGAGCCTGTGCAGAAAAAGAGATAAGTCAAACGTGGATAATAAAAGAACCTCCTGTACTCTGAAGCCACCAGCACACCTCGGAAAAACTATTTCTTTATGAAATACGTTCTTGTACAACCCCTTGGCTGATGGTGAAGCAGTCTTCATTTTTCAGTTCTCAACTTGGACACACCTCCTCCTGGAGGCTTTCCTTGATGTCCCATCCCTTCCTCTGCCATCAACACCAGCTTACACGTGACTCAGTATGGTCATGAGGAAGGCAAGCTCTGTGGTCTAACTGATTTCCAACATTAATTTCAGCTCTAATGAGCTGTTAGATCTTGGGTTAGTCATGCAATCAATCATTCTGAGGACCAGTCTCCTTTAGAAAATAGGCATAATAGCATCTGAGTCACAGAGTTGTGAGATTCAGATAAGACAGTGTACACTGTGCAAGTTTGTGTATGTGTGTGTGTTTTCTATTATTTATTTTATTTTATTTTTTCAGGAAAGGTGCAGGCAGGAATAGAGAGGAGGAAGAAACATTTTTATTTTTATGTAGCTGTTAATCTTGGTTGTTTCATCTGGGTGCTTGGAACGCATGCGGACTACGCTTGCATGGAGGCGGTGGCCCTAACTGCTACTCCAGCAGGGCGTGCCAGTGTTTGTAAGCTCTCAGAATGGAGCCTGGCACAAAGACATAGAAAGAGCTCAATCGACCTTTGCTACTGCTGCAGTCCTCACTGTTCCAGAGCTTTTTGAGTCAACACTCTGATTGTTTTCATGTCTGTATCCCCAGGAGCTTCTGGAAGTCAGGAACTCGGGTGTTCTTAACTCCCCTGTCCCCATAGCTCTTCAGGGACCTATCATATACACCCAGTTCTCCCACGTCATTTGTTGGATAAATGATTAACTCAATCAAAGAAATCATAAATACAAAGACTGATAGATATAGCATTTATAGAGTGCATATTAAAAAAGAACTAAAATTAAAGTGCTACCCAGCTGTGGGGGAAAATGGAAAACGGTTAATGTCTACATGGTGTAAAGGCTTCATACACCAATAAAAAATATCTGACTTGCTAAGAGATATCTGGACAAAGGTCATGAACAGACAAGTGAAGTGAGGAAATAGAAGTAGTAAGTAAACATGGAAGGATATTCAACCTTCAACAGGGGAAATAAAAATGACATACAACTGAAGCAACAAGAATATAGAGTACAGAACTCAGGACAGAGTTATTTATAACTCTAAAAAATGTCTTGTACCAAAGGAATGGTTACATAAATAATGATACATTGATTCAATGGCATGGTGCTCCATAATTAAATAATTATGAAAACGTTGAAAGAAGTATAGTGTCATAGAAAGTTTGCAAGCACTGTAAAATTAAATTTAAAGCATGATCATGAGTGTGCAAAATGTTCATCTGGACTTGATGAAAGCTTGGCAGAAAATACAAAAAATGAAAACAGTTGCCTAGATAAAAATGATTCACTTTATGGAGCGCCCACCACACAGGAGACGCCATGCTGAGGGTTTACACAAACGTAACACATGATCTCACTTATTTCCCCAGTGGTTCCCAAGTCCCTACAAGATAGAGGTGTTCCCCCTTCACAGGTGAGGCAACTAAGAGACAGAGGGGCCGTCACCTGGCCCAGGAGGCAGCGCCAGTAATTGGCAGAGCGATGCCAACCCTGGCATGTTGGACTCCCTCCGAGTCCAGTCTTCTTTCCAAGGCATCAGATGTGGAAGATGGATGGGGGCCAGTGACTTTCCTTTCTTTTTAAACATTGCCTTTAGTGCTGTTTAAATGTCATGTGTGCAATCAAAACACAATGAAAAGAACAACCAAAGCTCCAGAGAGCTCCGTGCACCAGAGCCACACCCGGCCGTTGGCTTCCACCCATAGTTTTGTTCAAACAAGATCAGGAAACAACCCGCTGAATCTTCTGTCCCTCTTCATTGGATTAAAACCCCCTGGGGGCAAGCCATGATGCAGTAGTGGTTAATTCCACTGCCTTTGGCTGAGCATAGTCCAGGCACATCCCAAGGGCCGGGGTTCATGTCCTGGGATTGGGGAAAACAACCAACGATGCACAACTAAATAAAGATAAATAAAGTGCTCTTCCTCCTCTCTCTCTCCCTGTCTGCCTGCTGTACCTTTCCTTAAAAAAAACAGAGAGCTCATGGAGGCTCACCCTGGTGGAATGACGGTTTGGTCTACTGCCTCCAGCTGAGAGCTCATTACATACATCCAAGCACCTGAGTTCATATCTCGGGGTCGGGGGAACAACCAAGATGAACAACAAAGTAAAATAAAGTATTTTCTTCTCCTCTCTCCTTCTGCCTGTCTGCCTGCTCACCTACATTCCTGCCTGAACCTTTCCTTAAAAAAAAAAAAGAAGAAGAAGAAAAAACTCTGCTAAAACACAATAAGGGGGCAGAGAGGTTAGAAGTGAGAACAATGAAATTGGAAGGCTGAAAGTTTGAATGATGAGAGCACATGACCAAGCAAGACCATGCACGTGTAACAGAGGCAAACCAAAATAATGGCCATTGAATAAAATTCTAAGATATAATTCAAGAAAATACTTGGGGGAAAAAAGAGCTATCAAAAAGTTAATGAGACCCGTGAAAATGGACTCAGATTGATCAATACTAAATATATTCTGATGGAGATGGTACTCAGCTTTAAAGTTAAGAAAAAGGGAACAAGTCACTTACCAGGGTCATGGGGGTACCTGGCTGGCTCTGGATCCTTGGTGCAGCATCCAGTCTTAGGGTTCAAGAGAGCACCACCTACAAAGGCAGCAAGGAAGAAATGTGACTCAAATTTTATTTTCAGCCAAACTGTACAGGTCTTTCATTTCCTTTGTTAAGTATATTCCAAGATATTTGATTCTTTTTATTTCTATTTTGAACGATGTGGCTTTCTTGATTGCATTTTCTTCTAGCGTGTTTTTTGCTTATAAAAATGCGACAGATTTTTGTGCATTGATTTTGTAGCCGCCACTTTACTGTATTTGTTGATGAGTTCTAGTAGTTTTTTGACAGAGGTTTTAGGGTTTTATATATATATATATATATATATATGTATATATATACGTATATATATATATACGTATATATATATATATACGTATATATATACGTATATATATATACGTGTATATATATACGTATATATATATAAAAGCATGTCATCTGCAAATAATGAAATAGTCTTACTTCCTCCTTTCCTATTTAGATTCCTTTTATTTCCTTTCATTCTCTGGCTAACACCTCTCCAGCACAATGTTAAATAGTAGTGGTGAGAGTGGACAGCCTCATCTTTTTCATGACCTTAGAGGAAATGCTTTCAATTTTTCACCACTGGCTATGATATTGGCTGTGGGTTTGTCATATATGGCCTTTATTAAGTTGAAGTATGTGCCTTCTATTCCCATTTTACGCAGGGTTTTATTATGGCTCTTGTCAAAAGCTTTCTCTGCATCTATTAATATGATCATGTGGTTTTTCTCCTTGCTTTTGTTGATATGCTGTATGACATGAATAGATTTACGTATGTTGAACCAGCTTTCATCCCTGGGATAAATCCCACTTGGTCATGATGATCTTCTTTAAGCTTTGTTAGATTCAGTTTGCTAATACTTCGTTGATAATTTTTACATCTATGTCATTAGAGATACTGGTCTTTAATTTTCTTTCTTGGTGACGTCTCTACCAGCTTTTGGTGTCAGTGTGATGTTGGCCTCCGTAGACTCTTAAGACCCTAGTATATGTTGGACCCTTGTCCCCAGACTATACAATGCCGGAGAGGGTAAGCGGGGAGTTGGCCTAGAAAGATGAATAGGAGTTCACTAAAAGAAGAGGATTCGAGTCAATGAGAAGAGCATTTGAAAATTCATGAACAAATACGCTGAGACAGAATTCAAGGCGTCCTTAAGAGTATGTTCTGGAATGTCCATTTGGATTAGGATGAATCTTGAGTCCTTAAAACTCGGGACTGGGAAAGGTGAGAGGGCTTGAATGCTGAACTTTTAAAAAGGCTTAAACTTTATTCCACAGGTCATGTGGAATCTTGGAAGGTTGAAGCGTGAAAAGGAAGGCTTAGTTGAAAGAAGGAGAGAATGAGAGGCTCTGTGAGGATCCGGATGTCACCATTCCCACAGTGGCTGCTGAAGTTAGCATTCTTACTTAATGTAGTACATTCAAACCATTCCTTTTAAAGTCAGAAACAGGGCAAGGTTGCCCCCTATTACTGCCTTTTTTTTTTCCTTTTAAAGGAAAGCCACAGGCAGGAATGAAGGCAAGTTGATAGGAAGAAAAAAGAGGAAGAAGCATCTTTATTTCATTTTTTTATTTTGTTGTTCACACTAGTTGCTTCTCCCCGAGCCTGGGAATCAAACCCAGAGGTATGTGTCTTGCTCCTTTAGAGGTGAGTGTCTTAACCGCTGCTCCACCAGGGTGCGCCCCATATTAACTGCTTTTGTTCAACATTTGATTAGAATGTCCAGCCAACACAGAAAAAAAAAAAGCAAAAAGAACTGAAAAGTTTAAGGATACTATGACCATCCAAACACTGTTCATTATTGAATCAAGGAGTAGGCTTGTGTATTTCCCTCCTTTTGCATTTTTTTTTTTTTTAGAGTTTTAATTGTCTTTTCCTTTGTTCATGCACGATCTGCCAGTATTATTGAAAGCAGAATCTTCCCAACAATTTGGAAAGGTTGGTATTCTTCTCCCCATATTACAGATGGAGAAAGAGGTTATGAGGGGTTGATAATGTCCACAGCTAATACATAGGGGAGCTGAGGCGCTGATCTCTCTTGGCAGGCTGACTCCATCCACACCTCAGAGGATCTCTACAGAGACAAGTGCATGTGGTGGGTGTGGTGATATAGTGAGGTGTAATCGCACCTACTTGAAATTCCAGAAGTTCACAAAGAGGAGGACAGGTGCAGGAACCCCCAGAGGGCGCCTAATTCATGGAGATTCTATAAAATGATGCACAGAGGGTCAGCCACTTGGTTCAATATTCAATTCCCCAGGGTGCACCCTGGTGGCCTAGGGGTCTTGTATACCCTGGAAGCAGTTCCACATACATCCCAAGGTCCCAGGGACCTGGGACTGGAGGGGAAAACCAATGTGTACAACTAAATAAAATAAACTGCTTTTTTCTCCTCTCTTCCTGCCTTCCTGCCTCCATTCCTTCTTGCCTGTACCTTTCCTTTAAAATAAAATAAAAAATTCAACTCCTCAAAGGAGTCACGCAAACTCTCCAGGCTCAGACTGTGTACACACCCTCCCCTTGTCTAGAACGCTTTTCCCTGCTCTCCAAGTGTCTGGCTTCCCCTTAGTCTTCAGGGCATCACTTCTTTCCCCTCCAAGAGCCGGTTACACTGCATCTCAGCCTCCCTGGATTGCTTAAGGTTTATTACTTAGTCAGGCTCCCGCCACCCCCTCAGGAAGTTGCTCCCTGGACCTCAAACCAGCCCTGGGGGGTCGGCTTCATCATGTCAGGTCACCAGACTTGTTCATTCCTATAGGGGTTTCAGCCTGGACTTCAATGGACACCACTCCCAACCCCTGACGAAATACCGGAAATAAACACTTGGAAAATTCCATGTTATTCTACATCTGGAAGCAGAGGTTTGTTTCCAAAGACAAATGAGACCCTCTCAGGGGTTCCTTTATCTCCTTCTCTCTAAACCCTCATGTCTAATGGCCTCTTTATTCAAAATATTTCTCACACACCTCCCATGTGCTAGGCCAGGGCAGGTCGCTCCAGGGCACCCCAATGAAGGACAAGCAGGAGCAGAGATCTGGTCCACGGATCAGCTCCGCAAGCTGAGGCCTCACTGAGCTGAGCTGCTCCAAAGGACGCCTTTCATGAATTCCCTCCAAAGCGCAGTGTGGGCCATCAGCAGCCCCGAACATTAATGAATTAAATCCACATGGCCACTGCCCATGTGGCGTGACAGTCCAGTGGAAGACAGACACATAATTAAACAACTAAATGTATCATTGGAGTCACTCTTAGTTTGCTGGGAGAACACTGAGTTTCTGGGAAGCTAAGTCACTGGCTCAACGCCACGTAACTAGTGAGCGATAGTCAGAGTTCAAACTCAGATCTCCTGGCTCCACAGCACAGTCTCCTCTGCAGAAGGAAAGAAACATTTTAGCACCAGCGGTATTAATGCCAAGTATAGGCCCCAGCCCCCAGGAGCTCAGTTTCTTCCTCTCCCTGACCCTCTGATGATGAACTCAGGTTCCTCTGGTCCTGAAGGCCTGTGCTCTTGACCACACCAGCCTCTGCACTGAGTTCACGTGGACTTGCTAGCTGCCTGTTGAACAGGCTCCTGGGTGAAACGACTCCTGCAATTTGTACTTCCTGTCTCCCATGTCTTCTGGATCTAGTCATTCAATTAAGGAGCTGGACTGGGGACAGGGTTGGGTAACAGCCCCTGTGCTGTACTCGACATACCATTTACAGCGGCACCCAGAGCTATCATATATCTAGGAATGAGCTGATGTGAATAAAATTATAAAACTTTACTGAAGGACATAAAAGGAGATCTGAATAAATGGACAGATATGCCATCCCCCTGAATGGAAAAGACTAACTGTAATAAAGATGTCAGTTCTCCCCCAAGGAATCTATAAATTTAATGTAATTCCAATCAAAATCTCAAAGGTTTTTTTTTATGGAATAAGACAAGTTGATTCTCCGGTTAAACTGGAAGAAAACATACATAGAAAACAAGACACAAATAGAATAGCCAAGAAAAAAAACATTTTAGAACGTTTTTATTGTGATGAAACAGAAAATTGACCATTTTAACCTTTTTTAAGCATACAGTTGAGTGGCATTAAGTACATGGTGTAGCCATCACCGCTATCCATCTCCAGAATGTGTTCATTTTTCCCAGCTGAATCTTTGTAGCTATTAAACAATTATCCCCCATTTCCCTACAGGAATGAAAAAATGAGTAAAAATGAGTAAAATGAGTAAAAAATGAGAGGAAATTATCATGCGAGAAAAAAATACACTTGAAAAACAAGAGGAGGATGCTGGCTATCAGGGAAATGCAAATCAAAACAATGAGGTATCACCTTACACCTGAAAGGCTGGCTATTATCCAAAAGTCTGGAAGCAACAAATGTGTCGAGGATGTGGAGAAAAGGGAACACTTTCACCCTGCTGGTGGGAGTGCAAATTGGTACAATCCGTATGGAAAACAGTATGAGATTCCTTAAAAAATTGAAGATGGAAATCCTATATGATCCTGCCATCCCACTTCTGGGTGTTTATCAAAAAAGAAACAGGACCACGGACTCAGAGATTTATGCACCCCTATGTTTACTGCAGCCCTGTTCACAATAGCTAAAAACTGGAAACTACCTAAGTGCCCAATATCAGATGGATGGATGAAGATGATGTGGTACATACACATAATGGAATACTACATAGCCCTTAGAAGAGATGAAACCCTGTCATTTGAATCAACATGGATGGATCTAGAGGGGATGACGCTGTGAAATAAGACAAAAGAAGAAAGATACCAGATGACCTCACTCACAGGTGGAATGTGAACAGACAAAACAAAGGAACAGATGAAACAAAAGTAACCCTTGGACACTTTGAAATAGAACTGAGATTGCCAATAGGGGATGAGGTGAAGGAAGAGAGACAGTGGTGGCGGAGCCCACCGGACAATGGTGAAGAACACCTGGTGATTTGGTGGAGGGCAGAGTGTGTTGACATATATCTTAGGAATAGGGAAACTGCACATATGGGGGACCTATACATATGAGTTTAATTTGTAAAACAAAATTACTGCAATAAAAATAATTGGGGGAGAAATGAGACTTGCTCTGATGGATTAGGGCCTTGGTCAGCTTTTACGGGGAAACCAAGAGTGCAGTCCACATACATTCCAAGGACCCAGGTTCGAGTCCCAGGGCCAGGGGAAACAACCAAAATGAGCAACTAAATGAAATAAATAAACTGCTCCTTCCTCCTCTCTCTTCCGGCATGGTTCTGCACCCCTTCATTTCTGTCTGTACATTTCCTTTAAAACAAAACAAAAACAAAATTTAAAAAAAAACAAGAGAAACTCTATCTCTAAGTATAGCATTTGAAGCATTTCGCAAGGAAAATACAGACTATTCAATCAACGACATTAGGACAGTGACTTTCCAGATTGAAAATATATAAAATTTGAACTCTACCTCATACCCGTCACATATGCAATGAAGCTTGATTTAAAGAACTGAATGTAAAAAAACAACAAAAAAAAATCCCATAAAAGCATTAGAAGAAAAGTGGGAAATGTGGATAGATCTGACTGCATAAAAACAGTTCACTCCTGAATGACAGAGCCCATTGAACGAAGTTAAAAGACAACGGACTCGGGAATCAGAGCTGCCGCAGACACACAGGGAAGAACATGGACAGCTAGGCCTTGGTTTCTATTTTCCCCAGTCCCTCAGTCAGTCAGAAGCTCCACTTTACCTCTAGCAGAATTAGTGCTTTCAGAGCAGGAATGTAAAGAGAGAGAATCAGCCAACGTTCAAATGTCATTGTTTTTAACTTCTGCTGAAACCCACATCAGAAAGCGCACGTTGAGAGGCAAAGCCTTTGATGTGCAAAAGCCTGCTTTTACTGAAAGAAAATGCTGTTGAAACTCAAAAGGGAAGGGACCTGAGGACACTGGAGATGGAGTTTATGTCTTAACTATGGATTAAGAACAGAACAGAGAAAACCCAGACCACAGGCTGCCTGGGGAAGTAAATGCGGTCACTGGGCTGGGAGAGAGAAGGGAGATGTGAGGAGGGGCTGTGATGACCTTGAAAGAGGTCAGGGGGGCTGAGATGAGGGACCCGGACCTGCAAGACCACAGTAAGTCAGTGCCCACCTGCTGTTAAAACCCCTCCCTCACCGCTACCAGGGGGAGTCCTGGGCACTGGGCTGTCACAGGAATGTCCTCTGTGGCCACTGATGCAAGCACCTCAGGCCACCTGGCTAAGGAGTCATCCTAGTCTTTCAGCTCTTCGCTGTACCTCTGGGGCCTTCACTGACTGTCGCCTGGAGGGCCCCGCAGAGTGAGGCTCACCCCTGTGCCGAGACTGCTGAGGAGCTCCACCACACTTGTCCCCATTAATGCATCTCCTTTTCAAGTGACTCAGGACATTCCTCAGCCTCCCAGACCAGAGGCTGGGGTCTTTCACACCCACCAAGGCAGTGATCGTTTGTGTAGAAGCATCCCCTGCAAGCTGGACGAGTCCAGGGGTACGTGGCCTGTGTCCTTCAGAGGAGATTGACATAACTGCTATTCTACCAGCATGTACCAGTGGAAGTATTTATTAATGAGGCCTTAGTAAGGGACAGTTTGACCTTCCATAGAAATTGCAAATGCTAAATCTCAATTTAAAAAATTTTTTATTTTCAATTTGAACCTAGCAATTGCACTATAATCAAAATATCTAACCAAGGGATGATTGAGGAAATCATAGGTAAGTGTACAGTGTGTATGCAGGAGAGCTGTTTTGCAGCATTTTTCTTAGTTAAAAAGTGAGTAACAGATTAGGAGCGCAGATGGGGGTGTTACCATTCATGTGCAGCGGTCCAGCTCCGCTTGAGTCCTTCACTGATCCCTTAAAGGACCAAGGAAGTGATCCTTGCAAACTTTTGGGAGGAGACATTCCAGATGGAGGGAATAGTCAGTGTGAAAGATATTTAGCTGTTCATCTTAGTTGTCCCCACATCCCTGCCCCGGCCACTGCGATGAAAACCTGGGTCCTTAGATGAATGTGGACTGTGCTTGGCCAGAGGCAGCAGACCTAACCACTACACCACCAGGGCACATCTCGATTTCTTTTTGTTTGTTTGTGTGTTTGTTTGACTTAAAAAGTACAAGTTTATTGTCTCATATTTCTGCAGGTCAGAAGTCTGACAATTCTCACTGGGTGGATATCAAAGTCAAGGCAGGGCTACAGGCTTCTAGAAGCTCAGGCAAAGAACACATTTCCTTGCTATTTGTTAAAGGCTGCCTGCACTCCTTGGTTCATGTCTCCCCCTTCCAGCTTCAATGCCAGCAAAGTGGCAACTGTCTGACCCTTAGTCAATAGTCTATCTCCCTCTAACACTCTTATTCTGAAAGGCACTTTCAGTTTTGCTCTGAGATTGGGAAGTGCTGGAGGGATTTATTAGCAAGATCAAAGAGCAAAATAAAAAATCAAAGCATGATGAGATGGTTCATCTCATTTACAGTCATATTGACTATACTTAATAACACTGAACTGCATTTGAAAGCTGCTAAGAGAGCAAATCTCGAAAGTTCTCATCACAAGGACAAAGCCGTCTAACTATGTGACAGAAGCTAATTAGATGCATCGTGGTCATCATTTTGCAATAAACACAAAAATAGACACTAAAATGTTTATGTCAATTATGCCTCAGTTTAAAAAAACATTACCAAAAACCAATTCATTTTAAAAAGAGAAAATAAGCAGAAGTGACCGAAATTGAGTTAGAGTGAAGGGATGAGTAACCCCCTCTATCCAACTTTTAATGTTGGCTTACAGATGTTTGTTACTCAGATCTGCACATACAATTATTTTCTTTATGAACTGACTCAGGAGGGGAAAACCGACAACTCTTCTGAAGGAGGGAAGGACACAAAGTGATTGGAGAGTGAGAGGGGAAGGTCAGAAGCCAAGAGACAGAGTGGGAAGGGGAGAGGGACAGAGCATAGAGGGAGAAGTGGGACTGAGAGAGCCAGAAAAGCAAGAGATGGGACCAGGACGGGGCAGGGCCATTATCTCAACCCCACAGGCAGAGGTGCCAACCCAGGCCGCCCATCCTCCAAGGCCATCTCAGCATCTTGGGTCTGGAATTTTAGTAACCCTCCATGATTGCTTGGATGATCACCAGCAGGAAAGTGACCCGTGAACTTGATGGCTCACAGAGCCCATGTCAGTGAGGAGGAAATGGGCCCAGCACACACTCTGAGAAGCACCTGGTACTTCTGAGAGCAAGGCAGAGGCGACCAAGCCCTTTCCCACTACACCCACACCACGCATGGTGGAGGCCTGCACACCTGTCACAGCCTTGCAGAGACGTGCTGCTGCCTGGGGAGGACAGGGCTCTCTGCAGCAGGAACCTCAGCCAAGTGTGAGAATCCACCAAGACGCTTATGGACGCTGCTGGGCCCCTGCCCACATCCCCTTGTCCCACAGGTGCGAAGCAGCTGGCAGTCTTGTGCTTCCTCTGTAGCTGGGGGTGGCAGGGGTACGCCGGCTTCCAACCAGTACACTTTCAAAATCCCAGAATCTATACTCCCTGGGGCCTCACTCAACAATGTGGGACCAGGATCTTAGATAACTGCCTCAGCTTTCTGGCCTTGAGGGGGAAAAAAATGTTTTTAAAGAGAGGAGGAAGAAGCATTTGGAAGGAAGGAAGAAAAAAAGGAAGGGAAGGAAGGAAGGAGTGAGGGAGGAAAGGAAAGAAGGAAGGAAGGAAGGAAGGAAGGAAGGAAGGAAGGAAGGAAGGAAGGAAGAAAGGAGTAAGTAAGAGAAGGAAGGAAGGCGTGAGGGAAGAAAGGAAGGAAGGAAGGAAGGAAGGAAGGAAGGAAGGAAGGAAGGAAGGGGAGGAAGCACTTTCACTTATGTGCTTATTTATTTCTGGTGTTTCCCTCTGGCCCAGGTCTTGAACCTGGGGCCTTGGGCTTTACCTGGTCTACAACCCAGCCACCAAGTCAGCACCTGAACCACCAGGGTGTACTACATGGAAAAAGTCTGAGAACTCTTCCTTGTGATTCCTCAGAGGGACGGAAAAGAATTGAGCCGAGCTGCACACAGTGGTAACCAGTACAGGGAACACCCTTGCAGAAATCCCTTTTCGTGTAAATGTCGCCTGTTCTGGATTTGTCTCCCCACATCTCTGTGGTATCACTGACCTCGTTCCTCCACCCCCTGTATTTCCTGTAAACAGAAGTCAGCCTTGAGTTCAACCCTTCTGGCATCAAGCAGCCATCGGTGGCACCCCACCAAATCTGCTTGGTGAATCCTCTATCAACACCCTTCTGAGTCTTGCAACCTGAGGGCATTCTCAGGGCCTGAGAGGAGCAGAAGTTAACAACCCAGGCAGGACCTTTGACCAGTGCAGATGGGAAAAAGCCCAGCTTCCTTGCTTCTCAGAGGAGGTTTCTGACATACCTTCTGACAGTCTTTCAGAGGGTCCCCAGGGAAGCTGGGCCCCTAGTTGTCTGAGTGATGACGCACTCGTTAATTCACTTTTTAGTGGCCTTCTCCCTTCCTTGCCTCGCTCTCAGCTCCCTTACGAGTTCTTCCTGGGACCATCTCCCACACACTACTTGCTCTCAAATACTTTTCCTAGGGTCTGCTCTTTGGGGAACCCCCACTAAGGCAGGTACTTCATCAGTGAGGCTGTGAACATCATATGACACCACATCAGGAGACAGATAGTGGTGCCGATTGATCAAGGGGCTCACGTAGAGGCCACCGGTCCCTCCACTATACAAGTCCCTGTCACCCTTTCATATGATATTTCATCCATTGGTGATTATGGCCTGAATCCATTATTTTATTAGGGGTTGTTAAAAAGATGATTTTCTAATCCTATCACATTTGTTAGTTGGAAATTTTTTATAAGGAATTTTCCCTCAGAAGCTAGGGCTTTTAGGTTGAGATGAAATAGTAGAAGAATGACAGGATAAAGTCTTAATTCTTTCCTTTTCATTGCTAATTCTCAGGACAAAGAATTGTGTTCTCATTACCTCCTGTGGTATTTGATAATATTTGCTTGATTTGAGACTTTCTTTCTAAGATGGATCAGTGTTTACATATATTCCGTGTATTTCAACTATTATCAGTCATTGTTCTTTCAGATGCTCATGCTGTCCTGTCTTTAACCAGTGGGCATTCACTTTTTATTGGTTGCTCGATGTCCTTTGGATGTGATCCCATTGCTATCTGACACTGTCCCTTGATTTCTTACCCAACAAGATGTCCCCAACTCACGTTAGATGTTTCCTTCCCCAGATCTGGAATCAGCCATTCCTCCTTGGAGCCCTAGTTCTTGGTAGTTGGAAAGAACAGTTGGATACTGTGTGTGCTCATGGATAATAGGTTATCATTGCTCCAAATTTTTCAGTGAACAAAGCTGGAAATACGCAGTTTTGAGCAAGAAAAACAAAAGGATCATGAGTTTCTGCTGCTATTTCTAATTCAAATGTAATATTTCAGATTTTTTTTTCTTAGCTTCTTTGGTCTTATCCTCCTATCTCTTTCCTCATACACTGAAGATCTTGGATTCTAGTATTAACATAATTACTTAGGTGCATTGTCCTGTGATTTATATAAAACAGTTTCAAAAAAATAACGTCAGTCTTTGCACTAACAGTAAGACTTCCAAGTGAAGTTTTATGCTTTTCTTGCAGTTTTTTTTGTCTTAGAAAAGATTTCTGTAAGCATGTATAGTCTGTGTGTTATAAAGTCACTTGACCAGCATTTTTACTGCATTATCACCAACTTGATATACATAAAAGGCCCTTCATTTCAGATTGTTTTCAAGTTTCAGAGACAGCTTTTCCCCCTCCCTTCCTTTTGATTTAATGTTATTTCTGAATGCATAAAATATTTATCTGACTAGAAAACCACATAGCAATATGTATTTAGGAAATTTTGCCTTCATCACTGTCCCTCCACCTCCCTCTTTTCCCCATAAGGAATAATTTTCATTGGCTGGGGTTTTGTTGTTGTTGCTTATTTTATCCTCCAAGGGTTTTTTCTTTGCAGATATAAATACTTTGTAACACATTTATACCCTTGCCTGGCCCATTGTTAGATAAAAGAGCACAGACTAATCTTCAGTTCCACGCCATGTTTTTTCACTTAGCAATATACCCTGGCGATCGTTCCATTGCAGTGAACCATCTACATTTCTTCTTTTCTTTTTTTAAGCAAAGGTGCAGGCAGGAATGAAGGCAAGCAGGCCGACAGGAAGAGAGAGGAGGAAGAAGCACTTTATTTTACTTAGCCGTTCACCTAGGTTGCTCTGCCCGGCCACCGCACGTAAACCCAGGTCTTCAGCATCGACGTGGTCTGTAGTCTCAGCTGAAGGTGGCTGACCAAACCGCTACTCCACCAGGATGTGCCCACATTTCTTCTTACAGCTGGATAGTTTTCCTCTATAGGAATGTCCCACCGCTTATTCAGTCAGTCTTCTGATGATGGACATTTGGACTGTTTTCAATCTGTCATTATGTCAAATAATGCCACAATGAAGACGCATGCGCATAGATCACTTTCGCATTTTTCCCGGCGTGTCTTTAGATAGAATCCTGGCAGTGGAGTTGCTGGGGCAAAGGGTAAGTATGCGAGTACTATGTCTATTTTTAGATACTGACAAGTTCTTCTCCCAGAGAGTTGTACTATTTCACAGTCTCCCTAATAACTATTTTTTAGTCATTCATTCAATAAAAACATATAGAAATAGTGAAAAAGATAAACATAGCACCTACACTCAGGAGCTTACAGGCCGTAAAGGAGAACGAACAGATAATTACACAAATTCATGATGTGTATTATCAAGAAGTAGAGGCGCGCCCTTGGTGGTCTAGCAGATAAGGCCACTGGATGGAGTCCACAAATATCCCAAGGACCCGGGTTCAAGACCCAGGGCCGGAGGGAACAACCAGATGAACAGCTAAATAAAATAAGTAAATGTTTCTTCCTCCTCTCCCTGCCTGCCCACGGGTCTTCATTCCTTTCCTTTAAAAAAAAAAAAAAAAAAAAAAAAAGGGCGTGGGGTGGCGGAGAGGAGATTAAAAAAAAAGAAAATCGAAGAGGTATCAATTCTATTCAATTTACAAGAAGCACTAACTTGATTTAGGGGTCAGGAAGATGTTCCTGGGGAGTGATGGCTAAGCTGAAATCTGATGAAATAGTAAGAATTAGAAAGGAAAGTACCATGAGGAAAAATACTCAGGGAAAGATATGAAAACAAAAAAATATAAATGAAGGAAGAGAGAGAAGCTTTTTCTATCAAAACCTATGGATACTGTGATCTTTATTTAAAAGATAATTTGTAACTTCAAGCCATTTTATTGTTAAAAAGTGCTGAAAATAAGTGAACTCAATATGTAACTTAAGACAGAGAAAGAGCAAAAGAAAAAGAGAAGATAATTGATAATTAATAAATATCAAACTAATGAATAAAGTAGAAAAAGGGAAAAGCAGTTAAAACCTAAATTAAAATAATTTCTTTGAAAAAAATATAAGTGCAAAACCACTAACAACACGAATATATATGTACATATATATAATGTATATATATAATGACCATAGGTATGCACTATATCGCTAGAAAGATTTAACTACAGATATCAAAATGGCTTAAAGAAATTTAAAGCTAACATTATGGTAACAATTCCACAGAAAGATGAATCTATCAAATCTATCAATCTATCAAAATATAAATAACTGAAATTGAATCAAGAAGAAGAAATGATGAACAGAGAAATATACAAAAAAAAAAAAAGGTTTTAAAGAATATTCAAGAACTACCATTAAAACAAGGCACAGATCTCTCTAGCTTCCTCCCATAACTCCCTTCAGCCTCCCATAAATCTACCTTCACTTTTGTGTTGGCACCGTGCCTTCATGTTTGACAGTCGCTGTAGGATCAGAAAAAGACCCACTGACAGCCTCAGAGGCAACCTCGTTGACCATGATGAGGTCATTCCCTCGTGGAAGCTAAGAAAGAGTGTTGTCTGTTCTGTTCACTATAATGGTGATACTAATAATATTGACAACTCCTCCTGGCCCACTGCCAGCTAGACTCATAAGGTCAATCTATTACAGTGTCACAGGATGCAGTCTTGGGATCCCCCTAGGCTGGGCCATCGCCTCCGCTCCCTGGTTATGGTGGTTGTGTCTGAGGCGCCATGATTATAACTCCATCCGGGTCACATAAAGCTGGAAAGGTGTACCCTAAGAATCTTTAGCCAGTGGAGGACCGAAGTCCACTGTGGGCAATCCAGCACCTTTTTTTTAAAGGAAGGGAGGAAAGAAAAAGGAGCATCTTTCTTCTTTCTTTCAAGAATTTGGAGACGAGCATGATGAAGTGTGACCTTGATAAAGCTACATGACAGAGCCAAAATTTAATAGGCTATCTTCCATCCATTCAACATTCAGCAGACCTTTCTACTCACTAGGGAATTGTAAGGAACAAGAAACTGAATAGCCAGGAATATCCGCCCTCATGGGGCTAATGATCTGTCCACAGAACTGTAGGACCATAAGAACATGACACGATGAACTAGCCCATCTGGTTCAGAAATCTTAACCAGAAAATGGAAAACCGGGTTTACATATCTTAAGAGGCAACCAAATGCAAGAATCCAGCTGCAGTCTGAGTGGGAGAGCAGCTGTTTTTGAGTAAAGAGAGCTAAATAATATAAGTACGCGTGAATCCAGGGAGTAGTCTACTTAGAAGTTAAGTTTCAAAGAGGCAGCTTAGGGTAGTAATTAAGTACAAGGATTCTCAGTTCAAATCCCATCCTACCACTGATTGTCTGGGGACCCACTTTGTCATCTCCGTGTCTCAGCTTCCTTATCTGTAAGGTAGAAATAAAAACTCTGCTTCTCTAATGGAGTGCTCA
>RJWH01002755.1:93475-203959 GCA_004363575.1 Solenodon paradoxus
AGAGAGAGAGAGAGAGAGAGAGAGAGAGAGAGAGAGAGAGAGAGAGAGAGAGAGAGAGAGAGGTGGGCAGGTTGCTATATTAATAGGGTGGTTGGAGTCGATCTAATGAAATAGTGAGATCTGAGTGAGACCTGCAGGAGGCGAAGGGGTGAGTTGGAGCAGGTAAAAGAACTTTCCAGGCGAAGGACTATAAAGGCCACATGAGAGTAGCTGGCCTGAGAAACCACAAGGAGCCCAGCACGCCGGTACTGAGGAAGGGTGAAGGAGTGGGACAAGGAATCAGATCAGCCCTGGAGGTGACTGCAAGGACTTTGCCTTTCGCTCCGAATGAAATGGGGAGCCACTGAAGCCTGAGCACAAGAGTAACATGTCCTGATTCACATTCTAAAAGAATCCCTCTAGATAACTACGTTGAGAATACAGTGTAAGTGGGCAATGTAGAAGGAGGAGCCTGTGGCAATTCAGACAGGGTTGATAATGGTGGTGACGGTTAGAAATTCTGGATAGATTTTGATGGCAGGCCAGTGAAATTTCCCATTTGGAATGGGGGTGCGAAAGAGGAATCCAAAGATTTTAATCTGAACTACTGAAAGGACGCTCATCAAGTGAGGTGGAAGTCAGGTGGAGGAGATTTTTGGGGTGGGGGAAAGATCAGGAATTCCATTTTGAACATGTTTAATTTGAGATGTCTATTAGATGTCCAAGGAGACACATTAAATAGGTACTTAGATATATGAGTATGGAGTTGAAAAGAGAGTTCAGGGTGGATGATGAAATCTGGAAATCATAAGCATATAAATAAATATATTAAAGATCACAGGGACATAGCCTAGTGGAGTAGTGGTTAGGTCTGCTGCCTCCAGCTGAGTGTAGTCCACATACATCCCAAGGATCTGGGTTCACATTCTGGGGCCAAGGGGGAACAACCAAGATGAATAACTAAATAAAAGCAAATCAAATGCTTCTTTTTCCTCTCCCTGTCTGCCTACTCACCTTCATTCCTGCCTGCACCTTCCCTTTAAATAAATAAATAAACAAACAAACAAACAAACACCATGGCAAATTATAACAACAATGAGTTATCACCTTACACCTGAAAGACTGGCTATTATCCAAAAGTCTTGGAAAAAACAACCATTGGCAAGGATGTAGAGAAAAGGGAACACTTTTGCACTGTTAGTGGGAGTGCAAATTGGTGCAACCCCTATGGAGAACAGTGTGGAAATTCCTCAAAAAACTGAAGATGGAAATCCCATATGATCCCATCATTCCACTTTTGGGCATCTACCCAAAGGATATCAAAGCGCCCACCCGCAGAGATGTATGTGTCCCCATGTTTATTTTGGTTCTATTCACAATAGCTAAGAACTGGAAACTACCTAAGTGCCTAATATCAGATGAATGGATCAAGAAGATATGGTCCATATACACAATGGAATACTACGCAGTCCTTAGAAGAGATGAAACCCTGTCATTTGAATCAACATGGATGGAACTAGAAGGATTATGCTAAATGAAATAAGTCAAAAGAAGAAAGATAGATACCAGAAAACGTCACTCATAGGAGGAATGTGAACAGACAAAACAAAGAACAGATGAAACATAACCAACTCTGAAACATTTGCAGCAGAACTGAGGTGACCAAAAGGGAATGGGGCGGGCGGGGGCAAATGGTGGTGGAGCCCACTGAGCAGTAGGGAAGAACACTTGGTGATGTGGTGGAGGGTATGTGTTGAAATGTATCTAAGAAATGGGGAACCTATACATAGGAAATGATTTTTAAGCGTAGAATAATTATTACAATAAAAATAAATGAAAAATAAATAAATAAAATAAGTGCCATGGGACTGGATGAGGCCACCAAGAGAATGAGAGTCCACAGAGCAGAGAAGAGCATCAAGAATCCAGACCAGGACATCCAAAATTGAGAGAAGAGGAGAAAACACAAAAAAGACAGAACTGGGAAAACTCAGTGGAAGGGACATCTTAGAAGTAGTGTCTCCAGGAAGAAAAGAATGTTTAGCTGTGTCAGATGCCCCAACGGGTGAAGAGGATAAAGGAGGGCGGTGTAGGTGGAGTGTGGGGGGGTCCGTGGAGTGGTTTAGAAGAGACTGGGGGACATTGATGAAGAGCAACGACAACATTTTGGAGTTTTGCTACAAAGGTGAGTTTTTAAAAGTAGATTGATAGCTGGCAAAGAAAATTGGGTAAAAAAAGAAACAAAACACCCAACGAATTTTCCTTTGCTTTATTTTATGAAATGGGAGAAATCAACATCTATTTACTAATGGGAATAATCCAGTCAGTCATTGTAAGACAGCTCACTGTCTGAGAACAAGATGAGAAGGTGTGGGGAGGTCGAGAGGAGAGCAGAACGCGTGATAGAGTCACTTGAAAGCCCATGAGAGTTAAGGGCCGATTGACATCTAACACGATTGCCAGCAGCCCTCAGTCCACGTGAAGTTTGTGATCAAGAATTGTGAGAATAAAGGAACTGAAAAATAGAATACATAAAAAGCACTTAAAATAGAATCTGACACATAGAAAATTGTTCTAAACATGTTAGCTGTTATTATTTAAAATTAAATATAGAAAAGTCTAAGAGAACCAAAACTATAGCATTAATACTTTTGTGATAAGATGAAATCTCATATTTGCTGTTTTATATATTTATAGCATTTGAGAGGATTTGTTCTATTAAAAACGACAACACTGTAACTCCAATTTAAATGTGTAATTGAGTAATTAAGACATGATTATAAGTTGAAAATGTTACCAAAGCAATTCACAATATTAGAATGTCAAAGTGAGTTTTATGCTCACTGTATATATTAGTTTAATTTTCTAGATTGATAAATATTATTTGGTACTTAGGAAGGCTTTGTTAAGTGAGAAAATTTAAACACTGAAAAAGAAATCAAATACATTTAAATTGATCACTGCAGTTTTACAAGGTAAGGGTGTTTAATTAACTGACTTTGTAAATGGGACCAAACATTATTCAAAGCCTCCTTAAAAAGTATTCTTAAAATCAATTAGGCTTATAAATAGAATAGTAAGATTTGGAAACTGAGCATAAAAGCTTGAGGAAGAACTAAGATTTTCAAATGGGTAATTTTAATAAACTGACTCCATTTTTAAAACCAAAGATAAACCTTTTTAATAGTCTTCTCTGCAGACAAAAATCACCCTCAAGGGCACCAAAGAACAGCAAAAACAAGTTCCAGGGACAGCTGCTTCTTGTGGGAGAATCCATCAGAGTGAGACAAACTGTTTCCCCAGGAGGTCCTGTTGGGGCCCAGCTGCAGTGAGCACAGTGCGGGGAGGGAACAGACTGGAGTGCCGAGTCTTCAAGGCAACTGGGAGGTGTGAGGGAGGCAAACTGAGGGACAATTTCAGATAGGCTTTCCTTATCGAACCCCCTTTTGCCTTATTGAGGACACACCGGTACAAATGGGAATTACGTTTACTTTGGTTGCTTTTCT
This sequence comes from Solenodon paradoxus, assembly GCA_004363575.1. Lineage (NCBI taxonomy): Eukaryota > Metazoa > Chordata > Mammalia > Eulipotyphla > Solenodontidae > Solenodon > Solenodon paradoxus. The sequence continues at coordinate 96,961 of RJWH01002755.1, forward strand.
TTCAGCCTTTCTTCTAAGACCATCCCAGGCTAGGACGGTCTAAGTGGGACTCTGGTTTAGCAGAAGCTGGGGCACCAGGCACAGCTGACTGCTGAGAGGCCTCTGGAGCTCTGTCCTGGCAAAAGGTGCTGAACCTAGAAGGCACGTGGGATGTGGGTGCTGAGTGGGGGTGTGCTGCCGTGAGCAGAGATGGCTTCTGAGAGGTTTTCCTCCCTTTGGAAAGAGCTATCCTCCGGACTGCCCTTCTCCCTTGGCCTTATTCCTGGTTCACCAAGAAACTCTTATTTTATTTTTTTGAAAGAAGACAGAGGGAAGAAGAAGCAGGGAAAGAAGAAAGGGAAGAGGCAAGAAGGGAAGGAGGGAAAGGGGAGAGGAAGGAAGGGAGGGGAGAAGGGAGGAAGGACTATTTACTTAATTGTTTATTTTCAGTTTTTCACTCTGGCCCCTGATCCCAGACCTGGGTCCTTGAGCTTTACATGGTCTGCACGCCAGCATCTCAGTCACCTGAGCCACAGTCTGGTTTGCTTTCATTCCACTTGGCTCTCAACCCCTGTCTCTTCAGTGCTTACTCTGTGCCAGGCTTTGGTCTCTGTTCTACAAGAATCATCCTGCTGGAGTCTCATGAGAACTCTCGGATGGTCTAGTCTAGAGCCTGCACTCTTAACCAGCAGGCCACGTAGCCCTTCACGGATGAACGTTGCCCCAGAGAAGGTGATACTGGGCTTCACGAGGCTGGATGGGAACCACAGTCTCCTAGGTCCGACACGGGGTGCTGCACCCCACATATCGGGCCGTTTACATCAATTAACAGGGACAGCTGTACCAGGCGTAGAGAGGAAGGAAGCATTCCTGGTTTTCTTTAGGAAAATGTAGTGCCACAAACTCAAGGATAATGCAGAAAAGAAAAGAACAGGCCAACCCCACTTACATAAGCAAAAACTTCTGAATAAAATTGCCATGAGAAATATGATCTTTCTTGTACAATCCAGTTTGTGGACTGAGTTTATATATCCTTCTAAAAATATTAGCAAAGAGAACTTAACAGTGTATTAGGAGAAAAAGATGCCATGATCAAGTGGTATTTATCATGGGAATGTCAAGACAGCTCAATATTAATAAATATATTAATATAATTTATTCTAGAAAATAGACTATAATAATGGTTTAAAAGAAAAATATACCCTGACCAACTGTTACTCTTTACAAGAATAAAAAGATAGATCAATATTAGAAAAATCTATTAATATAATTTATCTTATTAATATAGAGAAAAAGAGTATCACATCATATCATTAAAATACAATGAAAGTGCATTTGATAAATCTAATATTCATAGCTAAGTTTTAAAAATCTTAGTAAGATAGAAATAAGACTTTCTTATGAATATTTTTTTAAATGCCTCCAGTCAGCTCTAACCATCATACTTCAAAACGATACTCTGGAAATAGTTCTGTCAAGTATGGGACAATCAATGATCCCTACCGACTTTTTAATTAACACAGTTCTGAAAATTCTAATTGATTTAATTAAGGAAATATAAAAAGAGGTATTAAAAAATGGAGGCAAAATTATTGTTATTGAAAGTTAATGTGATTATATGTCTGGAAATTCATTTAAAAATATTATGTGAGTTCAGTAACATGACCAATTGCAAAATCAAGATAAAAAATCAATAATATTCCCATCAAGCAACAGAAAGTTAGAAAATACAAAGGGCAGCGGTTCCATTTATACTACTTGCAAAGATGTAAAATAACTAGAAATAAACTTATGGAAACTGCGCACTGAGGCACATGGGAGAAGGCTTGGAAATCCACACTTGTCTTGAAAAATATCCTCACTACTTGGTGTGCCCTGGTGGAGGAGTGGTTTGGTCTACTGCCTCCAGCCAAAGCGCAGCTCACATACATCCCAAAGACAAAGTTTGTGTCCTAGACCAGGAAGAACAACTAAGATGCACAACTAAATAAAAATAAAATACCTCTCCCTCCTTTCTCCTCCTGCCTGCCTGCGTACTCGCCTTCATCCCTATCTGCACCTTTCTTAACAAAACAAAAACACCTCATACTTAAAATCCATCTCTTTCCCTCAAATTAATATAAAAATGTACATATTCCAACTCAAAATTCCCACAAACCTTCTCTTAGAACTTAACAAAGCAGTTCTAAAGTTGGTTGCAGAATAACGCTATAAGAACATTCAGGGAAAATCTGAAAAAGAAGAGTGAGAAAGGATTCACCCAGTCATTCAACTATTATAAAGTTTTCATAAAACAATGTGGAACTAGCACAGATGCTTTAAAATGTACCCAAGATTTTGTTCGAACCAACCCAAAATGTGACAAACACAAAGAAAACTGCCTTTGAAAGCAGAGTTTGTTATTGTCCCACAGGTGGGGACATGTCCCACCATGCAGGGCCACATGCAGAAATGTGGAGGCCGGTCAGGAAGCAAAAACAGTGAGGGGAACACACGAATCGGAGCCTTTATTATGGTTTTCATGGTAAAGGACTGGGAGAGGCAGAGTAAGCAACAGGTTTAGGGGAAGATAATCTGAATGATTTGGGCAGCTCTGGTCTGACCATCCCAGGATGGTCCCTAGTCCCTGGTCCCTAGCCCTAGAGTGATTCCGGGCAGGGTAAGGGAGGCATATTGACTCGGTGTGAGAGAGTTAAAGAAAGTGATGGTAGCAACAGAATTCGATTGCTTGTGTTGAGATGAAAGGCTTGCTTATCAGCAACTTGTTAAGTATCTCTGGAAATTTACCAACCCGGGGAGGGGTAATCTTTCTAGGAAAAGTAAGACTCCAAGATGTCAAAGCCTCATAAAATTAAAAATTAAAAAAAAAAAAATTTAAAACATGAGGCGTGTCCTGGTGGAGTAGTGACTTCGTCAGCTGCCTTCTACATGCATAGTCCACATACATCCCGAGGATCTAGTTCCAGTTCTGGGCTGCGGGGGACAACTGCGATATGTGACTAAATAAAACAAATGAAATGCATCTTTCTCCTCTCTCTTCCTGCCTGCCTCTCTGCTCGCCTACATTCCTGCCTGCACCTTTCCTTTAAAAAAACATTTTTAATATGACTAATGCAACAGAATAGACACATGAACAATGACACAGAAAAGAAAGATGGGACCAAAGTGCATGAGAGAACTGACATATGATAAAGACAGCTTTCTCAGTCAGTGAGAAGTTGCTGGATTATTCAATAAATAGTGCTGGGCAGCTTCCTGCACCATTTAAGAAAAAAATTAAATTAGAACCACATCTCACAAAATATATGTGAGATGGATTAAAAATCAGAATGATACTATGAAGTGCTAGAAAGATATCCGGTGCTTATTTTATTATAACCTTAGGGTTGGGGAAGGTTGCCAGCTAAAATACAGGATAACTATAGGATACACTGACACTTGAAAAGTATTTCTTTATCTGAAATTTTAATTTAACTGAGCATTCTATATTTTTATTTGTTAATTCTAGCAACCCTGGGGAGAAAAGACCTTTCTAAGAAAAGCAAATAGCCATTCAACTATACTGATAATGAAATAAGTGAAACTAAGTATAACAGGCAGCTGCTTTCCCCTTCACCTATAGGTGAAGATTAAAAATGGCCAAATCCAATATTGCTGAAGGTGTAATGAAGCAGGTGTGAGCGCTATACAGCAGCTCACCTTCAGCTCCTCAACTGCTCCGAACCTGTGGACACCCGATCTCTATTCACTCCTCAAGCCTCTGTCGTCTGACTGTTGTCACCTTCGCACCATCGACCTGCTCCTGCCTCATCTCGAAACTAAATGGACTTTTCTTAGTCTTTGTCTTCCTCAACGTCTGTTTAAAGGAAAGGTGCAGGCAGAGGAAGGCAGGCAGGAGGAAAGGAGGAAGAGCTTCATTTCTTTTACTTGTTCATCTTGGTTTTCCCCTGTGGCCCTGGGACATGAACCCAGGTCCTTGGGATGTCTGCGGACGGAGTGTGGCCGAAAGCGGCTGACCAAACAGCTCCTCAACCAGGGCGTAACTTATTCAATATATTTGATATTAGTCACCACCTTCTCTTTCTTGAAACAACCTCTGCTCTTAACTTCTGTGGCTCCTCAGGTCCTTGATTTTCTATTCACTCCAGTATTCTTTATCTATTCTTTAAAAAAAAAATTAAAGAGGAAGGCAGGCAGGAATACAAGCAGAAAGGAACAGGAGAAAGCAGTATTATGTATTCACTTATTTCTTCATTTTGGTTGTTCCCTCCACCCTGAGTTGCAAATCCAGGTCCCTGGGTTTTATGCAGTCAATGCTCTAGTCACAGCTTAGCACCTGAGCCACCAGGGCATTTCTTCAGTGGCATTTCTTCTGTCAATTTCTTCAGTGATGACACGTCTTCTGCTCCCTTGACTGTCTCTGCAGGTCAAGAACTCTCCTGTTCACAGTTGTCTTCAGAACACCAGACCTTCAAATGCAATGGTGTACTAGCCTTTCATGTTCTTTGGGGCACTTCAAACTCAAGTGACCAAAAGGGAAAAATCATCTTTACTCCCAAACTGCTTATCTTAGAAAATGCCACCACCACCTAACCAACTGTTCAAACCCGAAATGGGCTGTCATTCTTAACTGCTTTCTCTCCTTCTCCCCCCTGCACCCAAGCCACCATTTAAACCACCATCCATTTTGCCTCATAAACTTCTCTGACCTCCCACTGGAACTTTTCCTCATTCCCTATGCCACATCACTCAAGTTAACATCAACTCTCCTGTCACCTCACCCCCTATAATCCCACAGAGAAACAGGTGACAGAGGGAGAGAACAGGAAATTTACAAAAGGAATTCAAGTGACAAAAAAAAAAAGCACCAATAAAGAATCAATCTTGTTAGTAATTAAAGATACTAGCGCACCCTAGTGGCTCAGGTGCTAAGCTGGCAGCAGGGGTGTGGACCATGTAAGGTCTAAGGACCCAGGTTCATGACCCAGGACCAGGAGGAACAACCAAAATAAATACAAATAAATATTAAAAGTTCCTCCTCCTGCTCTTCCTTCAGTCCTTAAAAATGCTCCTTCTGTTGAGTCATAGTGGAGTAGTGGTTTGTCAGCCCCCTTCTGTCTGCACAATCCACCTATTTCCCAAAACCTGGTTCACGTCCCAGGGCCGGGGAAAACAACCAAGATGAACAACTAAAAGCAGTATTTATTTCTCCTCTTTCTTCAAGCCTGCCTGCCTCTGATCACCTGCATTCTTGCCTGCAACTTTCCTTTAAAAAAAAAAAAAAAAAAAAACTTTTTCTGGGGTGCACCCTGCTGTCTCAGGTGGCTGAGAAGTTGGTATGTGGGCCACAATTCAAGACCCGGGGCCAGGGTGAAAAACCAAAATGAACAACTAAATAAATAAAGACGTTCTTCCTCTTCTACCGTCCTTCTTTCCTCTCCTTAAAAAACAATAGTGCTTCTTTCTCCTCTCTCTTCATTCTTCTCTTTAAAAAAGATACATCCAACTTAAAAATTAATGAAAAAGAAGTGTCATTTTTACCTGAAAGAACAAAGATAAAGAAAATGACAATACACAGCACTAATGACGTTCTGGAAAATTGGGATAGTTTCACATTGACATAAACCCTTGTGGAGAGTTTTTAGTATTTGTCAAAATTCTTAAGGAGCAGAAACTAGAACTCAGAAATTCCTCTTCTGAGAGTTTGCCCTCAGGTAATAACTGGGTATAATATGTCGGTCTTGGCATTCACTGCAGCGCTGTCTGAAAGACCCACTGAACACTTACTCTGAGCGCTTTCTCCTTTAATTCTCTCAACAAGCAAACTTCTGAGACTGGGAGTATCTGTTCCATTATACAGATGAGAAAACTGAGAGTTAATACAAATAACTTCCCCAGGATGCTTGTAAGTGTCAGTGACAAAACCACAAACCCACATTCCTGCTACTTCCGCAGCATGAGAACTGACCCATGAAAGGGGCAGGGTCTGAAGAATCCTTTCTGGACACCACCCTCGTCAGGGTGTCGTGGGTCACAGGTCGTGGGTGTGTCATGGCTGGGAGGTGTGCGGCATGTGCCAGAGGGACACATGGAATCACAGGGCAGCTCCAGGCTTCCAGTAGAGGGGAGGACGCCTAAAGTCTCATTGGTCCTTGCACAGAAAAAATGTGTTTTGGCTTAATGGACTTGGGGGAGCTGGTGGATATTGTAGAGAAAGGTAAGCTGGTCCACAGTGACTCAAGTCAGTCAAGGGACTCTATTTTGTGTACAGTGTCCTGAAGGAAGCTCTTCTCCCTCCTGCTCTGGCCTCCCCAGCACCTGGTACTGTGCTGTAGGGAGAAGGGGAAATGGTTTTGAAAAAGGCAACTGGCAGTCTCCCACTGGGAAGAGCCAGTTCCAGTGTCACCTGAGGACAGCAGTTTACTAATTAGCTTGGGCACCCTTGCACAGGTATGCTGGCTCTGAAAGATTTCTATCTCATTTTAAAAACCATCCTGATGGTAGCATTTGCTGATCTCCACGGTCTAAATACCCCCACGATGGCCAATTTCAAGCTGCCACCATCTAACACCCAACTCACAGAATTCTTGAATATTCAGCAATCAGTTCTAGGGAGACTCTAGTGCCAGTGCTGGAGTGTCACTCCTGGGAGCCCTTCTCTGAGCGCTCCTCAAAATAACTGGGGATCCTTTGAGGAGAGACAGGGTTTGCCATCACATGGTTGAGGTGTTAAGTCTTTCTAAATTGAGTATGAAAAGGAAATCAGGTGCGTCCTGGTGGAGTAGGGGCTGGGTACGGTCCACCTACATCCCAAGGTCCTGGGTTCGGGACTGGCGGGAACAACCAAGATGAACAACTAAATAAAATAAATAAAGTGCTTCTTCCTCCTCTCTCTTCCTGCCTGCCTACCTCTGCTCACCTTCATTCCTGCCTGTACATTTCTGTAAAAAAAAAAAAAAGAAAGAAAGACAAGGAAATCAGACAAGTAAACACAACTTTGTAATAACAAGTGGATTATATTTGTATTTACAAAACTTGAGATGCATTCTGATTATAAAATGGACAACAATGCAGATTTATTCACTCAGCAGATATTTGTTGGGAACCTCCTATGTGCCAGAGACAGAGATGAATAAAGTAGATGAAATGAAGACTTTGTCCTAATGAAGTTGCCACTCTAATATATATGAAAATAAAGTCAGGTGTTATAATGATTAGGAAGAAGATGAAAGCAGAGAAGGGAATAAAGAGTCAGAGAACTTTTTTTTAAAGGGAGCTCAAGAAAGCCCTGGCTGATGGATTAACATTCGAAAGCAGATGGGTATGAAAAGAGGGAAGAAGCCAAGCTGGATGCTGGTAGGAGGAGAGGGGTGCAGGCAGAAGCAAGAGCATGTGGAAGGGCCCTGAGGTGGAAACAAATTGGGTCCAAGTGAGGAACAGCAGATACCAGTGTAGCTGAGGCTCCATGAACAATGGGAACAGTTTTGAGATGAAAGTGGAGAGGTAGGTAGAAGCCACATCATGCGCACCATGTATGAATTTGCATTTGATTCTAAATGTGATGGGTGGACATCAGAGGATGTGGAACAAGGAAGTAACAATATCACTTTGCCTTATGAAAGGATGTGTGTCAACTTCATGTGGGTGGTAAGACAGGAAGCGGAGACCAATTTGGAGGCTATTGGTTTGGGTGAGAGATGATGGTGGTTTGAACGAAGGCAGTAGAAGTGGAGGAAGTAAGAAGTGGTTAGATTAAAACTGAGTTTATAAGAACTGGATATGAGATGAAGAAAAAAGGTGACTCTGAGATAACCTCAATATTTTTGTGTTCCCCATCTCAAGATTTAGAACTGCTATGAAAGAACAGGTTTGAGGTGGGAAAAACTAAGAATTTGGTGTAATGATTATATGTCTGCATTTGTCTTTGTTCTCAAAGTATATTTTTAATAGGTGTGGAATTCTGAATTGACATTTGTTGTTTTTTTTTCAGCATACTAGCCATCTGGAGAAAAACAGCTGTAAAGGTGACATTTTCAAACTAAAGCAGTTTGCCATCAACAGAGCTTAATGCTCTAAAGATATTTTAAATATATTGTTTCAGGCAGAGAGAAAATAATCACAAGCAGACGATCTAAATGAATATTGATTATAAATAGTAATAATATAATATCTGAGGTTTACAAAAGAAATATTTCAATCAAAAGGCAAAGACTGCCAGGCTGGAAAATATAAATCTGTGTGCTGTCCATAATATATCAAAAACATAAATATACAAAAAAAGTTTGAAATGAAAAAGTACATTAAATACTAAACAAGAATATTAGTATAACTAGATTTATTATGAATAAAATTAATTTTAATGTCAAAAATATTTCATAATGATAAAAATTCATTGACCAAATATAACAATTCAAAATTTATTTGCACTTAATAATATACTTTTCAAAAAAAGATACAAAGCAAAAAAGAAATAAATAAAAAGCAGGATAGCAAGAAGGAGCAGACAAATTCACAAGCATATCAGGAATTTTAACATATCTCTTTCAGTCATTGCTAGAACAAGCAGACAAAAAGTGGGTAAGAAGATAGAAGATTTAATGAGTAGCAAGCCTGGTCTAGTAGACATCCGTGGAACACGGCTACAACAACTGCAGAATCCTTGTGCTTTTTCAGCATAAATGAAACGTTTACAGAAATCAGGCATATTCTGAACCACTCAGCAAGTTGGAAAAAAACTCCAAAGTACTGAAATCGTATAGAATGTTTTTAGATCACAATGCATTTATACTATAAATTAATAAGGAAAATGTAACCAGAGAATTTCTAAATATTTGGAAATCAGAATTAGGCTTCTAAATAGTCCATGTTCTTCCTTGATCATATAAAATCATCATGATAATGTCTTCTGAGGGCTACAAAAAGTAAGATAAAACTATAATACACAGCAACAATGGCACATAAATTGGAGACTGGTCACTGAAGTCAAAATGTTTTAAGTTTGCTGCATAGTTCGGGGAGAAAGACATTGGTTAGTTTTAGACTTGGATAAGTTAGGTAACAAGTTGAAATCACTAGGGTGACTTAATCATGACTATAATAGAAATAGCATTTCTTTTCAAACTTTGGAGGCTAGGGTCAAAAAAAGAACAAGACAAATAACAGACGTTGCTCATAATGATAGAAGCCGACAAAACTATAAGTAAGGAGAATGTTTGAATATAAATGGACTTCCACATGATGGTACAGCTGCTGCTTCCAAGTATATCTGGAGGCTGGGTGGGATGGAGCTAGGTGTTAGAAGAATGGGTTTTCCAGTAGAATAATGGCCCAGGAGTAGGCTGACCATACGTACTGTTTTAAATTAGACAGCACTGGTTTTTTTTCATATTTCTCAACTCTCCTGTCATTTTAATATAAATGTCAATTTTGTTCCATTTTTAATAAACCAAGGCCATCTTTAATGTGGGGCAAAAGGGACAGTTGAGCTGCTCTGGGTCCAGTCTACTTGCCGGGACCCAAAAGCAGCTGCCCCTTTTGTCCCAGCATTAAAGAAGACCCTTGCTGGTACTGACTGTGGTGGGCTGTGGCCCTACTGCTCTTCCCACTCCTTGTGAATAAACAGGAGTCACAGGGGAAGAAGATTACGGGGGTTAGTGGGCATTTCTGGCACTGGAATGGTTAAAGCGGCATGTTTTTTGGAAGCATATTTAGAGTGGAGTTTATAAAGGACCCAAACATGGTATTCACCTAAGGTGCAAAAATTCCTTCCACTGACCCTGGTTGTTTGTATGAAGTCTCGCATGACCACACATTGTTACTATGTGATTGCCAGTAGGCATGACACAGTGCTTACTTGCGTTGGCTTTGCTACTCTGCTCCTGCTCGGATTGCTCCACTCCCTTCCCTCCCCTTAGTCTGCAGTGCGTAATCCCCTCCTGTTTTCTGCCATCCCAATGTCCCAGTTTTTCCTCACAGAAATATGGTCAGCTTACCCAGGAGTATTGTTACCAGGATATAACAGCACTATGGATTCCCCTACCCGTATCCCTCAGACCATATCACTTCATCTGCTCCAGTCACTGCCCATCTTCCAGTTTCTGCAGCTCATGACCTGAGATTGTTTTTTTTTTAAAGTTACTAAAGATCTCCCTTCCCAGAAGTGACTGACAGTGTAGGTATATAAATACCCCGGCTCCCCAGCTCCCTCTAGTGAGGTCACCCTGAGACATTCCCCAGGGCTTCCCTGTGGATTTCAGCTATGCTTGCCCAATGTGAAAGCTGGCGTAATAACACCCTTAGTTGGCTATCTTTCCTTCCCTCTATCATTTCCCCACTCCCAGAAGAACTGTATGCATTGAGATCCAAGTCTCAGAGTCTGTTTCTGAGGCAAGTAGGTCCTATGTTAAAGAGAGGCAGTTTTCCAAGTAGTTGCTGAACACGAGGCCCACACCTTGGTGACCACTGCTCCCAGAGGTGTGTACTTCAGGAGGAAGCCACAGACCTGGACTCATGGGAGCATCTTCTTTGGTAAGGAAGAACAAGACTTGCAGTTGGACTGGCCAGACTCTAGGCCCCCGCTGGAGAGAACATTTGAAGAGCCCAGCGTGCTTCTCTTGGGTGGAGAGGACAGTGGGCAGACCTGCGCTCTAGATTGCGTGGCCGTGGGCAGGTGGGCTCCCTCCCAGGGAGGGCCCAGACTGCAGACCTCTGGACAGTTTCCAGGAAAGATTTGCTATCGGTGTTGGCAAGCACATCAGCTTTCTTAAGGGGAAAAGGGTTCAAGACTTATAAAATTGTATTTAGGTTTCCACAAAGCAGGTTGAGGGATCTTCCAGGATCCCTTCCCACAAATCTTTCCCATTTTGTGACTGCCAGAAAGGGAATGTAAGTGCCCTATTTCAGGGCGGGTGACCTTGAAAATGTGGGTTTGAACTGCCCACTTATACCTGAATTTTCCTGTAAACAGACAACATAAAAGTACAGTACTGATAAATAAGTACAGTGTTGCAAATGTATTTTTTCTTCCTTATGGCTTTCTTAACTTTTTCTCTGGATTACTTTATGGTAAGAATACAGTAGATACATAACACATAGTATACAGAATATGTGTTGACTATGTTTCAGTAAAGCTTCTGGTCAACAACAGATTTTTTTTTTTAAAGGAAAGATGCAGGCAGGAATGACGGCAAGCAGAGGAAGATGGGCAGGAAGAGAGGGGAGGAAGAAGCACTTTATTTTACTTAGTTGTTCATCTGGGTTGTTCCCCCAGCCCTGGGATGTGAACCCAGGTCATTCAGATGTACATGGGCTGCACCAGTCGAAGGCAGCTGATCGAATCACTGCTCCACCAGGTTGCGCCCGACAACAGATTATTAATAATTAAGTTATGGAGAAATCAAAAGTTATGCTCAGATTTTTGACAGTGAAGGGGATGGGGGCGGGGTTCATTACCCGTAAACTGCCCCGTCATTGTTCAAGGATTAGCCCTAGTTGGGACCCAGTAAACTCAGAAGAAGGGTGTAGGCAGCAGACATGGGAGAGCTCCACTTAAAACGTCCATGTGGTCACTCACTCACTGGATGATGTAGCCAAGTGACTTATTCTCTCTAAACCGCAGCTTCCTCACCTAGAAAATGGGAATTCTAGCTGTATTGCCAGATAGGATTCTTGGGAGTTTTAAATAATGCTTACGAAGAGCTCAACATAGTATGTGATATGGAAATAACTAGTAAATGGCACCATTATTATTGTATTTGTCGTGAGCTTGCTTATTTTAACCAAAAAGTGGAAACAACCTAAATAACTATCAATGGGGAATGGTTAAAGATGCCACATCTATATATACAGTGGAATTCTGGGCAGCCATTCAAAATTATGATGCGAATCTACACCTGCTAGTGTGAAAAACTGCTCATGTATTCATTACCTGATGGGAAAAAGCAGCTTACAGATGAGTATACAAAACATGACCTGATTTTACCTTTAAATACAAGTTTCTACAAGTTGGATATAGATGGATGTGTAATCATATATACATAAGTGCTTTGAAAGATATTTGCCATCAGATGCACCAAATCCACTAGCAGTGTCTATCAGCCATAGGCTGAGGACATGGACACTTTCTTTCTGCTCAACCGTATTTTATTTTTTTTAATAGTGATCATGTGTGATTGGTGTAATAAAAATGATAAAGGAAAAGATAAAAGTTTGTAGTCCAGAACATGAAAGAGCTCCAGATGAGGTCTACTCAACTCAAAGCAGGGCGGGGGGTGGTAGTTCATTATTTTTCTTTTCAAATTAAAAGGAAGCTTTATCCAGCGTTTTTATTGTGCTAAAGTATACATAACATACACTTAGCATTCGAAGTGTACAGCTCACTGCGACTAAATATATTGCACAGTCGTCAGCCACGGCCGCCATCCATCTCCGGAACACTTTTCATCTTTTCAGACTGAAACTCTTAAGTTCTGACTCCCGCTTCGCCCCCGACTGGCTCCCAGAAACCCCGCCTCTCCTTTTTGTCTTGACCACTTTCTCAGTCTACTCCTCTTCGTACCTCACCTAAATAGAATCATTTGTTACTTTTCCTTTGGCGCTTTGTTTATTTTATTTAACACAACTTGTTCAAGGTTCATCCATGTGGTAGCATGAGTCTGAATTCCCTGAATTTTTAAGGCTGAATAATATTCCAGGGTAGGTCAAATCACATTTTGTTTACACATTCATCCGCAGATACACACTTGGTTGTTTCTGTCTTCTGGCTACTGTGAATAGCACTATATAGATATTGGAGTTTCATCCCACTTTCTGAAGGAAGGTCCCCAGACATCGATGGTGTCTGGCTGCTTTCCAATTGCTAATTAGGTTGAAATTAACATTTAGCAAGGAGCTACTGAGCTCCACAACCAGATTAAACGTTTTCAATCCACTGTTTTATGTAAATCCTCAAAACAACCCTGTAAATGAAGTAGGCACAATTATCCCCATTCTACAGCTGACACTCAGGTTCACAGACGTCAATTAGCTCTGTCAGAGAGGCAGAATGGGCTAGATTAGGCTGTAGTGTCAAGTGATCCCCAAAATCTTAGAGACAATTTTTTTTCTCTGACAAATATTTATTTCTCATTCACATTATGTGTCATCATCTCTACTCCCTGTTATCTTCACTCCAGGTTAACAGAACAACCCCTCTTGGGGACATTGCTAAACTCATGGCAGAGAGCAAAGAAAAAGGTAACAGACCACAAGCTTGTTCTTAAAACATCTGCTTAGAAGTGACATGGCCATTTACATCCACCTTTCATTGACCAAATCAAGTTGTAAACCACTCCTGAATTCAACGGGGCAGAGATGTGCTCCCAGGGTGGGTGGTAGACGGTTTGAACAGGAATGAAGTCTACTACATTCCCATGGTCAGGGATGGTCCTAGAATGGACAGAGGTGACAGTCAAGCTACCAGGGAAGTCAACAGGGATTCACATTGGGTCCACTTTGCAAAAATAGAAACCAGCGTGTGAGAGTCCTAGAAATGTTCTGTCTCCATAGGACTGACCCACATTAACCAAACTCAAAGGAAATGACAGACAAACAAGAGGCTGCGGTGTTTGTTTACAGAGAGAATTAGAAAGGCCTTGGGGATCAGACATGTGGGTTGCTGGGGAGCAGTTTGTCGTCTGGAGAGAGGCCTCCAGAGGAGTCCGCTTGGTAGATCTTGAGGCCCGAGGGTGATAGAACAGGAGATGGGCCTGAGCCCCTCCTAAGTCCCTGAAGTGCCGCCATCTTTTTCCTTTCATGTAGAAAAAGCAAGCCAGTGCGTGCTTGGCACTGTGCTGCAAAACCCATCTCAGAAGAGAGTCTTTGGTCTATTTTACATAAGAGAAATGAGAGGGAGATGGACAAGTAGATAAATACACACACATACATTATATATACATATTTTATATACATATACTATATAGATTATATATAAATAATGTTATATGTTATATATAATGATCTTGCCTATCTATATTATAAATATGTACATATACAAACATAATACGATGCATGTGCTATGTCTCATACATAATGTATATAACATATATTATATATGCATGCATGTCTACATTTGTATATATCTACAAATATAAAGGTAGGCAGGCAAGAGCAGAGAAAGGTCAAGAAAGTTTTTGTCTGGTGATGTAATTATGGATATTTAGATTTTTTAAAATTATTTTCTGATTTGTGTTGATTATCATTAGGAAATATTTATTAAAAATTAAAGCAATCTAAAAAAATTAGTGGGCTGAGGATTGCCACACATACAGGAACTAATCTTTCCCGAATTTTCCACTCAAGCCCCAGCGCAGGAGTCCAGTTTGCTGGGCACCTACTGTCCACCCGCACAGAAAGGTGCTGCGTCTGCAGTAGAGCATGGGACACAGGCTCGTCCTCGCACAGCTCAGAAGGTGGGAAGAAAAACAATGAATGACTGGTTTTCATTATGAGTCATGGAGGCTCACTCTGGTGGAGTAGTGGTTGGGTCCGCCGCCTCTGACACAGTCCACATACAATTCCAAGGACCCAGGTTCACATTCGGGGCCGGGAGAACAACCAAGATGAACAACTAAATAAATAAAATGCTTCTTCCTCCTCTCTCTTCCTGCCTGCCTACTCGCCTTCATTCCTGCCTGCACTTTTCCTTTAAAAAAGAAAAAGAGTCATGGAGGTTCAAGAACCTGAGAATGGTTAGGAGCATTCCCCACATTGCCTATGACTAGGTGGTTAGCACTTCAGACACAGTGTTTAAGAGCAGTGGCTTCATACCTAAAAGCCTGACTTCAAAATCCAGGTTCTATCACCTTAGACTTGTCATCCACCCCCATCAAAGGCAAATTCCTAAGACTCTCGGCGTTGGTTCTCTCTATAAAATGGATCATTGTCAGATGAACTGAGATCACACATGTAAGATCCTCACTCAGGAGTTTGGCACACAGTGAGTTGCCAATATTTAAGAAGACGTTTGACCCAGGACTCCCAAATCTAACTTCATTTCTCTGGGAAACGAAAGGTGCAGGCAGGAATGAAGGTGAGCAGGCAGGCAGGGAGAGAGAGGAGGAAGAAGCAATTTGTTTATTTAGTTGCAGGAGGAATTGTTGAAGGTAGGAATTTTTTGTCTGGAGGGAGACCTGAGAGACAGGAGTGTCTTCCTTCTGAACTGTTTGGAAAATCACTTACTCGTTCATGAATTCTCTTCAGGTTCAAAACTATGGAAGTGAATTATTTTAATAATTTGAATTAATTAACAATTCAATTACTCCTTCAGTGGAGAGCGCTTTCCCCTCCAAATTTAGTCTGAGGGCACCAGCTCCAATGAATCAGAATGGGAGGGGGCTGGGGAGCCTGCTTAGCCTCCCTTTTAATTAGCTCCCCAGGTAATTCTTAAAGACACCGACATTTCAGAAGGAAGACGATGTTTGGAATCCTTCGGCATATCATGTGCTTAGAAATGTCGCCTTCCCTTGAGTCTACCTTCCCTGAGATTACGTTACAGCTCAGCACACCAAGGGAATCCACCTGTTAAGTTTGTCATTATTTACTGCGTACAATAAAATCATTCATCATGCCAGTCCCATTGTCCAACCGATACCAGCGGTCAAACGCTGCCTCTGAGGGCTGAATGCATAGAACAGAAGACTAAGGAAATATGGAAAAAGAAGGAGCAGGGGTGGAGTCCTGCTTTTAATAAAGTTCTTTCTATTGTACCATGGGCTGAGCTCTAAGATTTCTGAAAGAAGAAAAATGAAAGCATTTATCCAGCCAGCATTTGTGTAAAAAGTGCTGCAATACACACACACACACACACACACACACACACACACACACACACACACATATGTATTTGCATATGCAAATCTGTGTATATGCAAATCTCTGAAAGAATACCCTGGCCACTGTGGTTGAGTAGGAGCTGTGGATGCCTCTGGGGAGAGGAGGAATGTGGTGACTGGGGACATGGGTAAGAAAGAGGTTTTCGCAGTGTTCTATACCCACCCTCGCTCTTGAATTTGAAACTGTTTGAATGCATTCCTTTTTCAGAAATAAATTAAACTCAAATGTAAGAACTTGCTGCCTGGGGTGAGGCTGCCTTTAAGCCGCTCTGAATGCACAAGCCTCATTCTCAGCTCATCCCAATGGTGGCCTTTTCCTCGGACTGTCTTCATCTAAGGCTCTCCTTCCACAGAGTCTGTCACTGACCTTGTCCATCCACAGGCATATTTTGATCAGTCAGTTAAGCCAGACAACTCCACTGGCATTTAACATTCAAGTCCAGAGGCAGCAAGAGCACATTTGCAAAAGATTTTGTGATTTTAGGCTTTGGCAGGAAGTAAGAGGTCAGGATGCTTATGTAAGCCAGCGCAGCTTCTGGAAGGCAGTGAGCAGGAAGGTGAGGGGTGCCCTCAGCCCGCCACTGCAGTGTGACTTGCACAGGATCAGAGGCAGCTCTGGGGGAGCCCAGAGGGAGGGGACTGAGGCCCTTCCTGCTGAGGGACCGCAACCAATCCTAAACCTACCATCTTTAGCAGAAGAGAGAAATGGATTATTAAGAATAACATAAGGGTAACATATGATCCAGCCCTTCCACGCCCAGATATTTACCCAAGAGAAAAGGAAATATTATGTCCCTACCAAGATTGTGCAAGAATGTTCAGAGCAGCTTTATTTGCAATAATCCCAAACTGGAAGCACCCCAAAGGCCTGTCAATAGATGAATAGGTAAACAAAGTGAGGCACATCCACCCAATGGAATATTATTCAGCAAAAAAAAGAAAAAGAAAGAATTTAACACCTGCAACAATGTAGATAAAACTAAAAATAATTATGCTGGTATGCCTTGCTAGAACAGTGGTTTGGTTAGCTGCCTGTGTCCAGTGCGGTCCACGTACAACCCAAGGGCCAGGATTTGCGTCCCAGGGTCAGAGGGAGCAACCAAGATGAACGAAATAAAAATAAATAAGTGCTCCTTCCTCCTCTCTCTTGCTGCCTGCACCTTTCCTTTGAATAAAGACAATATACACATGATTACACACAAAACTGGAGAAATCGGAAAAAGACTGGTGGATGCAGCAATGTCAATACGCTAGCTGTCCTACTACACGGTGGTTTTATCTCCAGAGTGAAGGCAGGTCTTGGTGGTTCAGAGGATAAGTCTGTGCTGCAGCACAGTCCACATACAACCCAAAGACCCGGTTCGTGACCAGGGGCCAGCGGGGGCAACCAAGATGAACAACTAAACAAAATAAATAAATGTTCTTCCTCCGCTTTCTTCCTGCCTCTGCTCTCCTTCATTCCTGCCGGCACCTCTCCTTTTGAAAAATAAAAAATAAGTTAATAAATACAAATAAAGATAATAATGCTGAGTGAAAAAAAGATGAAAAAAGTACATACTGTATCAATCCATTTATATAAATCTCTAGAAAATGCCAGCTAATTGATAGCCACACAAAGCAGATTAGTGGTTGCTTGGGGACAGAGCAGGGGGGCTGAGATAACCAAGGATTATCAAGGGGCAGGAATGACCTTTAAGGGGTAACTATCTCAACTGAGGTCAGAGTTTTACAGGTATAGACGTGTCAAAGCTTCATGTGCCTTTTATTATTTATTGATTATACCTCAACAAAACAGTTTGCTTTGTTTTGTTTTTCAGAAAGAGTCTTGGGGTATCACGCAGAGCTCAAGAAACAGGCGATGCTTTCTGAACTGACGGAGATTTTCTGTATCTCAATGGCGGTGGTAGTTATGAAACTACAGACATTTGTTAAAGTTCATCACATCGTAAACTTAAAATCAGTGATTTCTGTGGCATGTAAATTGTGCCTCAGTGAAACTGATTTTTAACAAACCAGACACGTGCATGGGCACACACAGAGAGGCCAGATGGGCAGCTGTTCCTGGAGGGTCCGCCTCCCACAGCTGCAAATATGTTCCGCCATCTCATCTCCCGTCTCCATATTCCTTTCCAGTTCTCTGGCCCATAGGCAAAACATTCAGGCGAGCAGGAAAAGAGGAGGAAGAAGCATTTTAATGTGTCGGTTCATTTCTGGCTGTTACCTCTGCCTTTCGACCTAAGTTGTGAACCCAGGTCCCTAGGCTTTACCGGGATGACGCCCCAGACACCAACTTAACCCTGAGCCGTCAGGGCACACCTAGCTTTATACCTTCAAGCCCAAGCATCCAAAAGAGAAAGGAACTTCTGAGTCAAGCTGCAATAACATGGGGAAGGATTGATTGGCCCATTTTGAGTTGTGTGGTAGCAGACTTTCATTCACGAATTCAAAAATTATCAGGCAGCATTTGCAGGTACTGTGCGAGGCCCTGGGATACAGTGAAGAATAAGATTCATGGTGTCAGCTTGGTCTAGTGAGGAGACCAGATAAATAAACACCTCCACTTCAAATGACTTAAAGAATAACAATGAAAAAAAAGAAGGTGCAGCCTGGTGGCTCAAGCACTAAGCCTGTGACTGGGGTACAGACCATGTAAATAAATCCAGGGGCTCAGGTTCACAACACAGACGGAGACGCAACCAAAACAATAAGCAATTAAATAAAAGTGTTTCATTCTCCTCTTCCTTCCTTCATCCTACCTTCCTTCAAGATGCTTCTTCCTCTTCTCCCTTTCTCTCTTTCAAGAAAAAAAAAAAAAGAACGAAAAAATGAGAGTGACGGGCTAGCAAGGGATGGAGGCTTGAGGTTATTTTAGATAAGGAGGCCAGGGATAGCCTCTAAGAAGGTGATATTTGAATAGACCTGAAGGGTAAGGGCGTGGCTCTCTATACATCTGACTGAAAGAGAAGTCAGATCCACATAGAAGGAACAGCAGGTATGAAGCCCCGAGGCAGGGGGAGCTCAGTGCTGCTGACACACAGCGAGGAGAACAGGAGACAAAGAGGCTGCATCATGTAGGACCTTGTGTGGCAAGGAGAAAAATTTGCGTTTTGGAGAGCTCTGGAGCAGCTGACGCAGAGGGCGGGCTTCATGTGACTTTTAAAAAGCTCTTTCGGCTGCTGTGAAAGAATAGTTTGCAATGGGGCAGGAGTGGGACCAGGAACCAGCAGAAGGCCACTAGGGTCTCATATTTAAAGTACAGTCAATTTGCTAATGAGATGGGTATGGGAAATGAGGGAGAGAAAGAGGGAAGAAGGATGTTGTGCATGGGAGGAAAAGTGGGAACAAATTGGATAAATGTGGCAGGAATGGACGGGGTCCAGTTTACAAACAAGGCCGCTCCTACTTGATCACATGACTGAAGGTGGGGATGGGGTGAACACCTATCGAGGTAGTCTGTGTCTATTTTAAGTTTCCTCTCTGAGCCTCACTAACCTGGTCCTGAAGAGGCGACGCCTCCAACGGCTTCGGTGATTCTTAATGGGGACAGAAACACCCAGAGCAGAATACGGACATTTAGAAGAGGAGGGCCAGGGAGTCTAGACATCTGGAAATATACTGGACACTCCATACAATAAATAATGGCCCCAGGTCCCGCTTTCGGATGCCCCACTGTGCATTTGAAGATGAAACCCATAAAATTCTCTGAGGCTGGAATCAAATTCCATTTTACCTATCACTATGTTTTTAAAAAAAAATTTATCAGGAATGCAACTCAAGTAAAAAAATCAAGGGATTTGACAGATGAATGGATCAAGAAGATGTGGCATCCTACTGAACACTACACAGCCCTTAGAAGAGATGAAACCCTGTCATTTGAATCAACATGGATGCAACTCAAGGAGATTGTACTAAGTGAAACAAGTCAAAAGAAGAAAGACAGATACCAGATGACCTCACTCATAGGTGGAATGTGAGTAGACAAAACAAAGGAACAGATGAAATATAACCAACCCTGAAATATTTGCAACAGAACTGAGGTGACCAAAAGGGAATGGGGTGGGCGGGGGCAAATGGTGGCGGAGCCCACTGGACAATGGGGAAGGATGCTTGGTGATGTGGTGGAGGGCAGGGTATGTTGAAATATATCTAAGAAATGGGGAACCTATACATAGGAAAACTATTCTGATGCATAGAATAATTTCTACAATAAAAAATAAATAATTTTTTTTTTAAATCAAGAGATTTGATCTGTTTAGAAATGTGATCAAGAATTGATTCTGAAAGATGCCACTAATAACAATGCGCATAGTTTTGGGGGTATAGCCACCCAAATCAATCTACATCTGTAGCTACGGCATGTAGGGCAATTCTATGTATGGGTACAAAACTGTGATTACTTTAACTTCTTCTAGAGTAATTGTGTCTAGGTGTTCATAAGTTTAAAAGACATTTTATTATAAATGCCTTTCATTTCTCCTTTTTTACAATTAAGATTATAATCCTAAACATTATATATCTGTATATATGTGGAGTCATGTAATCTTCAGAACTCTCCCATAAGGTAGACACTGTCATGATCCCATTTTAGAGATGCGGAAACTGAGATACAGGGTTGTACCCCAGTTTCACACAGCTCATAAGGAGCAGAGCACCAATTCAAACCCAGGAAAATTACTCCAAACTTCCTGTTGTCTAAAACACGACATCATGTAGATGTTAGGCAAGTTATATCTATATATTGTATTCAGAATAGTAAGGTTGTTACTAAATATTGGTCTGATAATGATGCAATCCAGTGGCCTAGATGCTCTCTAGGTCTCTCTCAGCGCTAAAATCCATCTTCTCTGGTTATGGTCCTAAAACTCTCTTCATTCAATTCAATCATATTCCTGGAAGCACAAGGAACTTCCCTGAGAAGGAACAGTGTTATGTCAAATTAATGAAGTTTTTGGTTTTTAACCACAATACCTAAGTCTAGTGAAGACACTATGCAAGCTCTCGTGAACGTTCCTGATGCAAGGACAAGTGGCCCCTTCTCAATGGAGATTCACCAATATGCCACATCCTTTGACTCTGACTTCACTTCGGAAAATCTTTCCTGAGAAAATATTTTTTGTTATGGTAAAATGCACATCATTTAGAATTGACCATTTTAACCATTTTTAATAGGCATTTCAGACGCATTTACTACATTCAGCATGTTGTGAGTCCATGTCCAGATCTAGTTCCAGAACGTTTCATCATTCAAAAAGGAACACTCGTATCCATTAAAGAGTCACTCCCCAGTCCCCTGGCCCCAGCCCCTGGCAACCACTAATCTGCTTTCTGTCACTATGAACTCACCTATTCAGCAAATTTTATATAAATGGAACCACACAATATGTGACCTTGTGTGTCTGATTTCTTTTATTCAGAAAGTTTTCAGGTTCGCCCATATTGAAATAAGTATCAGTACTTCATTCTTTTATTTTGTTTTCTTTCAATACTTTTTATTGAAGTGAAATTTCATATGACAATTTAACTGCACAATCCAGGGGCATTTAGTACATTCAGAGTGCTGTGATGCCACTGTTTCTAGACAGAAACATTTTCCTCACCCTCATGAAATACACACCCATGAAACCATTAATTGCCATTCTTCCCTCCCCTCCACCCTGACAATCACCAGTCTGCCTTCTGTCTCTATGGTATTATTACCTATACTGAATTTTTTTTTTTTTTTCAGAGAGAGGGTGAGGAAAGGAGAGGAAGAAAAAATGGAAAGACGGAAGCGGGAAAGCGAGCAAGGAGGATGCACTTTTATTTGTTTATTTATTTGTAGTTGTTCCCCCTGACCCCGGTCACAAACCTGGATCCTTAAGCTTTACATGGTCTACACCTTGGTCGTCAGTTTAGCCCCTGAGCCATCAGGGTGCACCTGTTCTGGATATTTTATATAAACGAAGTCATAAAACTGTGACATTTTGTGCCTGGCTTCTTTAACTTAACAGGATGTTTTGAGGTTCATACACATTGTAGGTACTTCTTACATTTTTATGACAGAGTAATATTTCCTTGCATAGATAAACCAGATTTTGTTCATCTATTTAGCTATTGATGGAGAGGTGGGTCATATCTACCTTTTGGTTGTTGTGAATAGTGTTGGTATCAGCATTCACGTACAAATTTATTTAATACTTTTTTCAACTCTTTGGAAAATACCCCTAAGAATGGACTTGCTGGATCATATGGTAATTCTGTGTATAACTTTTTGAGGAAGCACCATACTGCTTTCCACAGTGGCTGAGTAACAATGCTCCAATTTCTCCATCTCCACATCCTCCCAACACTGTGTCGTGTTGCTTACACTCATTCTCCTGGATTTGAAGTAGTGTCTCCTCGTGGTGCTGAACTTTTCCTGTGTTTACTGGACATGTGTATATCTTCTTTGGACAAATACCTACTCAAGTCTTTTTTCCACTTTTAAATGTGGTTGTTTGTCTTTTTGTTGTTGAGTCGTGCCTAAGGAAATGATTTTTAACTTAAAAAGTATTTAAGGATATTCATTAGAGTGTTATTTACAAGAGTGTTAAAGACTGACAATGACACTGATGTCTAATAGTAGGAGACAGGGAGTCAGCCTCAGCCTCCCTGGGGCATGCAGTCCCATCAGGAAGGCATGAGAAAAACAATCATTTCTGTAAGTCCCGTCATCAGTGTGTGCACAGGGTGACAAAAGAGAGCAGCAGGGAGTCTGAGGAGATGAGAAATGTGAGGATAAGTTGTGTGCGTGGCAGAAAGAATGGCACTCGAGCTATGAAAGAGAATGGAGCAACTGGGGAACTACAAACAGGTGTTTGGGTTGTTGTGTAAGGCTCAGTGTTGAGATGTAAGGAGCTGAAGCAAGAAGAGTCTTTCGTGCTAAGCATTTACCTGGACCTTAGGGAAGCTTCAGAAGGAGGGAATACAATCAACTTCATGTTTTGGAAAAATCACTAAATAGCTGCATGGAGATGGGTGGCAGTGGACCAAACCAGGGTCTAATCAGAAGATGTTGCAAGACAGAATGGATTAAGACTGTGGTTGGGTACATCCTGGTGGAGTCGCAGTTAGGTCAGCCGCCTTCGGCCGAGATTAAATTCCATGTACATCCCAAGGACCCAGGTTCGCGTTCCAGGGCCAGGATGAACAAACAAGATGAACAACTAAATGAAATCTTTAAAGTGCTTCTTCCTCTTCTTTCTTCCTGCCTGACTGGCTCTGCTCACCTTCATTCCTGTTGCACCTGTTCTTTAAAAATAAAAAGTTTAAAAAAAGAAGCATTTGAAGGAAAAAGGGAGAGAAGGAAGAAGCATCATTATTTATTCATTTATTTGTTTGCTTTTTTTTGTTTGTTTAACCTGGGCCCCTGATCTGAGTCCTTGGGCTTTACACAAAAGGTCGACATCTCAGCATCTCAGCTGCCTGGGCCACAAGAGTATGTCCCCAGATGGCGCCCTGATATAATAGCTCCTATTTGTTATAAGTTGGATTGCATCGCCCCTGGATTTGACAAGGTGAAAGGTGGAGACAATAAAGAAAAGAATGGAATCAAGATGATACCACAGTGCCTGGCTCAGGAAAAAGAGAAGCAAAGTCAGATTTGGGGGAAGGAAGCTGAAGCTGGGATAACAACAAACTGCCAAGAGACAAGCAAGGAGGATGGATCTGGAGCTGCAGAGAAAGATTCACAGATGTTGGACTCAGAGGGGTTTGGATGCAATCACCAAAGTGTGTGGACGAAGAGAAAGGCAGATCACCCAACTGACATCAGAGCCCCGGGGAAAATTGGAATTTGAGGGCCAATGGTAGAAGGGAGACTTCATTTGCCAGGGTCATCATGGAAAGGACAAAAGTCAGGTTGTGATGGGCTGAGGAGTGACCAGAAGACTATTCAAAGGGTAAGCATATGTGTGGCAGGTGAGAGAGAGAGCTGGATTGAAGGCTGTGGGCAGAGAACTGGTGCGAGATGACTGCACACAGCTGGGGCCAGTTCACATCAAGTGAGAAACGACTGTCACATTTCAAGAATTTTGCAAGCTGGTTATTAAATATAGCCATTATTAAAAGTTGTAAGAACTCACAATTAAAGGACCTCCTTAAAGATGAAATTTGTAAACTCTTAAAACGTATCACTACCTAATTATTTATTATGTTTGACTACTGTCTATGGTGTGACTGCATCTGGATGATGCGGTGCCACAGCCTGCCAGCCATATGTCCGGGGTTGTCAGTCACTAGCGTGAAATCACCCAAGGCGGGCATCTTTCAATCACGGAAACTAATATGCGACAAATTAGATCTTTTTAAAAAATATATATTTTTTAATATTTATTTATTTATATTTTAAAGGAAAGGCACAGGCAAGAATGAAGGCTAGTAGGCAGGCAGGCAGGCAGGGAGAGAGAGGAGGAAGAAGCATCTTTATTTGATTTTTTTATGCAGTTGTTCACAATGGTTGCCCCCCCACCCTATGCCACAAGTCAGATCTTGATTTATTATTTTGCTCATTATCTATATTTTTAAAAGTAATGGAGATGCACCCTGGTGGAGCAGTGGTTAGGTCAATCGCCTCTGAAGGAGCATAGGCCACATACCCCTGGTTTCCGGTCCTGGGCCCAGGGGTAAGCAACCAGTGCGAACAATTAAATAAAAATGAGGTAAAGATACTTCTTCCTCCTCTCTTTCTGCCTACCTACCTGCTCACCTTCATTCCTACCTGCACCTTTCCTTTAAAATAAATAAGTAAATAAATAAACAATGGAGATAAGGCTAGTAATGTATATTAATTTTAAAGTGCATAATGGCACACCCTGGTGTAGTAGTGGTTTAGTCAGTTGTCTTCCTCCAAGGGCACAATCCACGTACATCCCAATGACCCAGGGACTGGGGCTGGAGTGAACAGCCGAGAGAAACAACCAACTGCGCCCTGGTGGGGTAGGGGTTGGGCACAGTCCACAGACATCCCAAGGTTGCGGGTTCACGTCTCATACCAGCAGAAACAACCAAGATGAACTACTAAATAGGAAATAAAGTGCTTCGTCCTTCCCTCTCCTCTTGCCTGCCTGCCCCTGCTGGCCTTCATTCTTGCCTGTACCTTTCCTTTAAAAAAAGAAAAAGTGCATCATGCTCCCAATCCGTAGCTTAGGCAACTAAAGCGCAGACTATGAAAGCTATGGACCTGGTTTCAAGACCCTGGCGGGGTTCGGGCTGGGCAGGGGGAGGAGGACAGCGCAACAGGATAGCAGCCATTTCACTGCAAACAGCCCACCAAAAATGAGGAAATAGCCTTCCAGTATTTAAAATGATTGTTCACAAAGAAATCACTCACATCACTGGTGAATGAGTCATATCCTAATCTATGTGTTTATTGTTTTGCCTTCAAGTCTTTAACATAAAGAAAAATAACAATATCCGTCAACATTTATAGTGGGTTTGTCAATTGCAGCATAGATTGGCTAGAATGTGAGACTTCAGCAAAAATCAACAAAATCGTTCTATGAGAATCAATTGACTGTATGGAATTTAAAATGCATATGTATTACATATTTTGTTATTTTTAAATTGTCACATCCTTTATATGAGTAAAATTGATAGTAAACTAATTTCTGTGTATATATGTACGTGCACACACACACACACCATTTTCCCCGCAGACATTGTTTAACACCTTGACTGCATCAGAGACAGAGCAGTCTCACCCCCGTGGGAATGGTCATCAAGAATTCAGGTGATAAAGGCTTTCGATGCTGAGTGGCTGGAAGAGGCACTGAATTTGCCCAGGATGAGAAAAGGGTTGGGCCTTTAAGGCTCCAGGAACTCCACGCTTCAAGTGATGGGGAGGCTAGCAGAGGACACCAGCTATGAGGAGCAATGTTGTAACAGCCTGATGACAACTCTCTTGACCTGGCATTACCCAAAGGCCGAAGAGCAAAGGTCTGGATGTTACCCTCATCTCCCACTGCCTTTGCTGTACCTGGATCATGGAAGAAAAGTCTCCGTTTTTGATGTCGCAGAGAAAGCAGTGTCCTCGGGGGACGACTTGATTTCGGTTAAGAAGAATAGCTTTCACTTACTGAATGCAAGAGGGGTGTAGTGTGATGATAGGATCAGAGTCTCTGAATTAGACATTTCAGGTTAGAATTCTGCCTCTGTCACTTACAAGATCCATGACACGGGGCAAGCTACTTACCCTCTCTGAGCTTTCTTGTCCTGATCTGTAAAATGAAATACATCTACTGCTCAAAAAATAATATATTTAGGACTCTGACAACACAAGCAAGGTTCCTAGAGGGGCAGGGGATGAAGGATGTGGGCAGAGGGTAGAAGGGTCCAATAGACAGTGATGGAGGACTGCCAGCACTCCGGCAGTGGCCACGGTGTAATGTCATACATTTGATGAAGAGTGAACCTGCACCCCTAAAACTTAAACAGTTTTATAAGCCAATATTACTTTAATAAAAAATACACAAAAATAAAATCCTTAAAACACTAAGCACAATCCTGGCATATGACAAACTTTTGATATATTATAAATACTATTACGGCTATATAAATGAAAAGGCATGATACATAATTATGTGATTACAACTTACTTGGAGGTGAGGAGGGAAAGTGAAAGATGGCATCATTAAGTAATTATTGGTTGTCTGGATGGCAGGGCAAGGAGGGTTTTGTTTTTTTCCTTCATTTCCACTATATTTCCAAAAACTTTTACATAGCCTATTTTTACTTTCATTCTGGAAAAAACAAAAACAAAACTGTTTGAAGCAAGAACTGTGCATCACAAGAAAAATTTTCATTTAAAAATAAAAAAGATCAGGTATGCCCTGGTGGAGTAGCAGATAAGTCAGCTGCCTCAGGCCAAGAGCACAGTCCACATTCCAAGATCCTTGGTTCAAAACCTGGGCTTGGAAGGAACAGCAAAGATAAATAACTAAATTAAAAAAATAAAGTGCTTCTTCCTTCTCTCTTTGCCTGCCTTCCTGCCTGTTTGCCTTCATTCCTGCCTGCACATTTCCTTTAAAAAAACAAAAACAAAAAAACAACAATAAAAAACACCACACCCTGCTGGCTCAAGTGGTAAGCCCTGGACCAGGAGGAGCAACTAAAATGAACAACTAAACAAATAAAAATGCTTCTTTCTCGTCTCCCTGCCTGCCTGCTGCTTGCCTTACTACTTGCCGTCATTCCTGCCTGCTTCTTTCCTCTTAAAAAAAAAAAAAAAGACCAATGCTGTTTCAGACCATGTAAAAATTAAGTCTTCTGTAGAACACACAGGCCTATCACCTAAGCAAATTATTGCAAAGAAGAAAAAAATTATACTTGCAGAGTTTAGCTTTTCCTAGTTATCCTTTTCACAATTAAAATATGTGGTAAGTTCAAAAGCTGTCTCTTCTCTATTTTCCCTCTCATTGTGTGATTTTTAGGTTTCAAGAGGACTTACAGTAATGACTAAAGGTGCTATAAATTAATCTAAACATGACTCAAATCTTTAATTTATGTGTTCATTAAAATTTTTACCTGTTATCAATCTTATGGTTCCAGGTGTTAATGGCAACTCTAAATGAAAGTCGAACATAATAATTTGCATAAATACATTGGAAGACGATTAATTGGTATTTTCATGTATCTATGATCTATTCTGTATTTCCAAAACTGGGGAGGAAATTGCTCACTAAAAACATTTACCTCTGCTAATCCTCATTAAATCGCAGAACGCCCTCCAGTTCTCCATGTACACAGCTGCATTTACAGCTCTTTCATTACTGAGGTCACGTTTCATATTTCCTAATTTTAAGAGGCACTGCAATGGTGCACCCTTGAAATCCGACTGATTTCCACACCATTCCTTGAATACATATGTGTTCTGTACCAACAGGAAGCTAGAGATTTAATCAACATGTGTTAACAGATCTCCATTTGTGTGTGTTAGCATGATTTGAGGAATGCATTCCAATTTCAAAGGGCCTAAACGTGAGGTGCCCTAAAAAATAAGTCACAAGACTTAAGTCGAAAAGCATTTTCAGAAAAATGATTTATCTATGCTGAATAAAAGTCAGAGCACTGGCAGCTGAGATCCAGTTACGATTGCTAAAGCATGTCCAGGCTGGTTATATCTAATGCCTCTGCAGGAATTTAGGCCACACATTAATGCACTGAAGATAAAATCAATTTGAAAATTTCTAGAATCAAATACCAATCCCACAGTAACACTCTACGCACAGAGAACCAGCTAACAGTAATTGGAAGCCAATTATAAACTATACACCACTCTGGCCGAATGTTCTGGTTTGTTACTCGTAGGCCCATTACACACAGTTCGCACAGGTTTAATCCATTGATGAGACAGAACTTCTATACACATGCACACACATGCTCCCCTGCCACATGCGCACTTAGAAAGATGCAGCTCAATTAGCAGGACTCATTAAGTACAAAAGCCCACGGCAGTGTCCCAATCATATCCCATCCTGACAGAGCAGTACAGTCGAGCAGTGGAGTACTGAGTTTAGTAGCAGATGAGCCCTGGATTCAAATAATGGCCCAGTCCCCTCTTTTTTTATTTCATTTCTCAGTTTCCTCATCTCTGTAATGGCTAGCAATGAATGGCAAGCCTATGAAGAAAAAAATGAGATAATGCATGTCAAATTCTGAGCACGGCCATACTCAGCAGATGTCGGCTAGTGTTAGCGCCGGCTCCTCTGTCTTCCTGACCCAGACCTCAAAATAGCAAAGAAGACAAGTGGCATCACATTGGTGTCATATTCGAGTGGTTGACAAAGCTGTAAGCAACAAGGTATTCCAAATGCTTTCATTTGCAAGTGTGCTCTGCAAAGACTGTCAGAGGTGTGGGCATGTTACAAATCTTTCCCATGGCCAGAGATTCCAGCTGATGTGTAACAGTCCCTTGAAATGTGAATGGCTAATGTGCTGGCCATCTTTTCATGTAATCGGACTCTGGTGGCTGAAAGCAGTCTTTTACCCTATTCCTCTACGCTCCCTTAGTGAAGGCAGTAATACCTCTGTCCTGGCTGCTGCAAGCCATCCTCACGCCACCACCCACGAATGGTTTCTTTACTCCTACTCTCTCCAACTCGTTCTCATTCATCTAACAGATATTTATTGCATAGTATTAGCAATCAGTCATCGAGTTTACATAACAGGTGTGGTTTCTAATTTAAGGAGATTCTTCAATACACTTTTAGAGCACAGATCTGACCATATAACTGCTATGCGTACCACTTTCAGAGGCGCCTCGTTGCCCAAAGCAGAGATTCTCGCCCTCAAGACTGATTCAGAATGACCTGGCTTACACATTCTGAATAAACTAGAGTTGAGTCTGATGTTTCCTCCAGACTGAAAAATAAAAGATAAACTTTCAGATTTCTTGCTGATACATAATACCCTCTGCAATATGATCTCAGCCTTCCCAGTCTCACCAAGTCAACACAACGTGGCCTGTTCTGCTTTCCCTCGTTTCTATGCTTCTATGCTTCGCACTACCCACGCTGTTCCCGACTCGCCACGCTCACTCGCATCGGTTTACCTACACTGCTATGCAGACTGCTCAGTGTTCCCACCAGCTTCGCATGGAATCTGCAGAGTAGGTACCTTCACCTTCCTCAGAGACCTCCCCTGCCCACCTGCCCAGCTCCACGCACAGGCCGTCACTAGCGCTTTCCCTGTTCTACTGTCTCCCTGTTCAGAGCACTAACCACCAACTGCAAGTGTATCACTCATTGGTGAACCTGCTTATGTTCTATCTTCTCCACTCGAATGTGAGCTCTATAGGGCAGTTTGTCCTGTTGGTCACCGCATTCTCAGTGCCAAGACCAGTTTGTGTTACGTGGCAGGTTCTCAGCTGCTTCTCCTCATTCTCCCTACAGGTGCTTCTGCAAAGCACCTAGTATGTTTGTTCCAGCCCCTTCAGGTCCAGGCTTCAGAAACTGAAACTATTTGAAACAAGGGGCAGAAACCACAGAATGGACCTGGGCAAGGCATATATCTGAACTTCATAGGAACATGGAACTTGGGATATGGCTGGAGCCAAGGCATTTCTCTCCTGCTCCCAGGCCAGTCTCCATTTTGCTTCCCTAAGCGGCATCTCCATCCTCCTCCCTGTCCTTTGTATACTCATCTCACACATGACCCAACAGATGCACTGGCCCTAGTGGCTCCTCACATTTAAGTCTCCCCCAGGCATTGCCCTGGTAAAGCAGCGGTTTGATAAACCGCCTTTTGCCGAGAGCACAGTCCACATGCAACCCAAGGACCTGGGCTCACATCACTGGGCAGGTGAACCGCCAAGATGTACAACTAAATAAAAGTAATAAGGTGCTTCCTCGTCTCTCTTCCTGCCTACCTGAAACTTTGTGTGTGTGTGTGTGTTTATGATAGTGTGTGAAAATCTCCCTGGGCTGAAACTAAGAATCTGCCGGTCACCGGTTAGTTTGGGCTCAATTGATCCAATCAGTTGCGGCCTTGAGCCACTAGTCTAGCGTACTTCCTAGTCTGAGGACCAAACCTGCCTGAATAAATCCATACCCTCCAGAGACCAAACCGTGCCACTTCTCTCCAAATACACCTTTCTCTTTTTTCTTTGAGGAAAGGTGCAGGTAGGAATGAAGGCAAGTAGGTAGGCAGGGAGATAGGAAGCACTGTTTTTATTTAGTTGTTCACACTGGTCGTGCCCTCCAGGTCCAGGATTCAAATCCAGGGGTACGCAGCCTGCTTCTTTGGAGGTGGCTGACATAACCACTGCTCCACCAGGGCACACCACCCTTCTCTTTCATATACCCAACCCCTTGTCTTATTTCTTCTAACGTATACTTCCCTCGGTTCAAGCTTGACTGGAGTGTCCACTGTAGCAGCAGCTAGTGCGCTCACACCGTAGTGCATTGCTGAAATTCCAAAACATTGCTATCATCCCCCCAAAAGAAATCTTATGCTCAGTAGAAGTCACTCTCCAGTCCCAGGCACACTATTTTCCATTCTCTGCACTATATAGAAAATTGGATATTGGGACCTATTGGAATCACTGGGTCATAAGGCAACTCATGTTTTAACTTTTCGAGAACCTACCAAAATGTTTTTAAGTGACTGCACCTCTTTACATTCTCATCAAAAGTGAGTTGTACACAGGCTCTAACTTCCCCACACCTTTGCCAGTGGTACTTTTTTCATGACAGCCCTTCTGCTGAACATGCAGTGCTCTCTCATACATCAACCTTTTATCTCACATTTCAAAGTCCAGCTCATTACGACCACCGTGGGACTTCCCAATGAGCTTCACAATTTTACCCTCTTCTCCTATGTACCAAGCACCATTCTAGGTGAAGATACAGCGAACAAAAATCAGAACGCCTTGTAGGGCTTATATTCTGGTGGGGAGACAAAGTGTGTTAGATGGTGCTCCGGAGAAAACCAAAGCAAAGCAGGGCAACAGAACATGTCATAGCAATTTTTAATAGGGTGGTCATGGAAGGTCCCGTGAAGGGAGCTTTGAGCAGTACTACAAATTAAATTTGAACTATGAGACATCCCTGAGATGATGTCAAGCAGGCATTGTAGGTCTCTAGTCCAGAGAAGAGTCTGAGTAGGTAGTGGGGGAGCTAATGAGGAACCCGAAACGGTCACTGCTCACTGCTCGCCTCGGTGAACACTGCTGCAAATGTGCATTTTCTGTTGCTACAATAACAAGTTAACACTTTTGTGGCTCAAACACCCACCAATGACCTGTTAACAGAAGCCCCATATGGGAATGAAATCGAGGTGCTAGCTGGGTGTTTTTCCAGAGGTCTTAGGAGAACATTTCCTTGACTTTTCCCCTTACTCTACTTTCCAAAGTCAGCAATATTGGTCTCTCCAACAAGCTCTCCCCATTTCCTTCTCCCTGACCTGAGTTGGGAAACATTTATTTTAATGACCCATGTAGATCAGGCCCATCTAAACAAATCAGGACTATGTGCGCATCTCAAGATTCTTAATTAGTCACAAAATCCCTCTTGCAAAATATTTAGAGGTTCAAGAGATTTAGAATATAAATGTTGGGGAGGGGGGCATTCTGCTACACAGTAAATGAACAGAGAATTTCAAAGAAAAGTGATCAACTGTCATATGCTGACATGCCCAAAATAGTTAAGGATGGACTTGAATATTGACCACTGGATTATTCCATGGAGGTTCTGATAATCTTCACATGGACAGTTTCAGTGAAGTCAAAATTCTCACTGGAAAGTCTTTAAAAGTCAAGCATATAGGTAGGTAGCTCCTGAGTTTTGCTATTAAAAACCAAAAACAGAAAAAGGGTACAACTTGGCTCAGGCAAAGCTGGTGACTGTAATGCAGATCATGCAAAGCCCAAGGACCCAGGTTTGCAATCTGGGTCCACAGGGGGAAAAAAACAAAAGCAAATTTAAAAAAAAAATGCTTTCTACTCTTGCTTTAAAATGTTTCTTCAGTGTGCCCTGGTGGAATAGCAGTTTGCTCTGCTACCTCCAGCCAAGAGCAAAGTCTAACTACTTTGTAAAAACCAGGGTTGACGTCCTGGGACCTGGTGGGGGGACAATGACCACCATGCACAGTAAAATGCCTCCTCTTCCTGTCTGCCTGCCTGCACCTTTCCTTTAGGAAAAAAGAAAAAACTGCTTCCTCCTACTGCTCTTAAAAAACAGCGGGGGTAGGGACAGCTGTAGGGGGGTGTGGATTCAAACAAGTATTTTTTAATAGGCAAGAAACAGCATGTGTGGAAGCTGAAGGAAATGACCTTGGAGACGGAAAAGGTAACAAACAGAAGAATGTCTCAATCTGGGCCTTTTGAAAAAACGGTGGTCTGCCTTGTACACTTGTACACAAATCGCACAGCTTGTCTGAAGTAGGGCAAAAACCACCCATAGCTAATTGGAGAAACATTCGAGAGCAAACAAAGACAAATGCACATAGGTTAAGCAGATGTGATGACAGGAATCTGTGTTGCTTCTGGTAAGTTAAAACACAAAAGCTGAGAGGTGAGGAGTGGGTAGGTGTTGAAATGTTTCCAGGGAGAGTACATGGCATCAAAAAATGCAGGACCATCGCATGGCCCTGAGGTCATGACTTTAAGAGACTGAGTCAGCATGTTGAGTTGCACAGGTGTACTTCAGTGCAAAGGAGGCATTCTAAACTTAATCAAGTGGAGTTTAGTCAGGCAAGTATAATGAAGCAAGAGACAGGGCAAGGCAGCAAAGAGTAACTGAAACAGAACCAGAGTCTTAAGCTAATAACTGACACAAGGTGGAAAATTAAGGAGAGGTGAGAGGATTGAAAGTCACACAGTGCTTAAACGACTCACTGCTTGTCTACCTCACTCACTCCTCTTCCAGACTGAAGTCCCCTCAATGGGATCAATGTCATCATTCTCAGTATGTTAGCACACCAGCTATTGAGTGGGTGGCTGCTTATCCAGGACTTGAGAAATTCTCCACACCTCATCCAATGATATATAAAATCCCTACATCCTCACTATTCTTTGAGAGTTCGAGTAAAAAGTTACAATGCTTCATCAAAATATGGTGTAAACAAATCCTTTGGAATGAGACAAGACACTGACTTATGGTGCCAGTCCAAAAAACAGCAAAATACCAGATGTATCCCAACTACGGTTAACATTTATCAAACCCCTGCGTGGCATTAAATATTTGAACTTCCCAACCTCTAATTATTTTACCTCTTTGCAATAATTAGCAGAACTCAAAACAGGAATATGAAGTTTTCTAAGGAGACAAAAATGAAACAATCTAGGGATGGAGAACAAATGCACAAAGAGCATGTAAAATATGTTTTATTGTTCTTTAAAAGGGTTCAGGGTTTGGTTTTAAATCAGGCTGCACACCTTTCATCAGTCTGACATCTCTCTCACCATGTCACACTGGCTTCATTAGATCGAAAAAGGAAAAAATATTTTAATTTTGAGGGAAAAAAATCTAGTTCTGAGACAATTAACATTAGTCTGTAATTTATAACAAAATGAGGGCTAATGTGTCATGTTACTTTACACACCCTTCTCATACAGAAGCAGGAATATAATTTTCCTAACTCAGGCAGGTGCTGATACTGGTGGACACCGCATGCACACATGTGCATGCGTGCACACACACATACACCCCACCCTCCCTTCCACCAAACAACAAAAACCCGAGCACATCAAAGGGAAAAGGATTGTTGCAGTTTTGATCAAAACCCTTGGAGTCAAGACAGTCTGAGCGTATGGGTGTGCGGTTTTGATCATGAGCCTGTTAAATCTACTGTCATGTTCTGAAATAACGAATTTTGGATAGTACCATCATTTTTCACTTTAAAATCCTAAAAACAACTTTAAAAAGCATTGTTTTGTTTTCTGAGATGGGGAGGAGAGAATCCACAGATTTTCATTTGGTTAAAAATTCAAACAATTTCAGCACAGGTGTGAGGCAGTTCACATAGCCAGTCAACATCTGAGGTATCATCAGTGTGAGACAAGGTCCTGGTCCATTCCTACCGGCTTAGCTGAGGCTAACAAGATGAGAAGTTTATGGCTCTGCACAGCAAATTCCAGCAGGACAAGATGACATGAAGCCTTTATTCAAATCCTTAGAAGCAGAGCATTATTTAGCATGTAATATTTAGGTGAAGAGTGTAAGAGCCCCTGATGGTCTCCTTCAACTACTTAGTCAATGCAGCCCAGACACAAGTGCATTCCCCAAAGGAGAAGAAAAACAGTTTTTCTACATCAGCATGTTGAACCCAGCAAAGAACCTGCAATGAAACTATACCATTTCACTAGCAATGTAGTCCCTTTGTTCTCTCTTCTACCCTGTTATGGCCTGTGGACACATACTCACTAGGCATAGTTGGTTTTGAACCAGCGATATATTTTTTAATCTCATAAAGAACCTAGTAAGAAAATAACAAGGCAATCAGTGGTTAAACTGAACTGTACATGTAGGGAGCAGTTTGGAAAATACCTATCATGGGCATTTTTCAAGTCCAAAATATTGTGTCTGATGCTATTCCTTTTGACTTTTCCTGAAAATTCAGAATACAAATACATCCTAAAATAAAATGTTTAAACTACCAGCATTCTCTTAACATCATTACACAAAAAATCAGAATGCTATAGCCCACAAGTCTACAAGGCATAGAAAGTATACTAACTCTCTGTGCCTGGACACATCTTCAGTGATGGTCTGGTGTACTCCCCTTCAGAAAACAAGCATTCCTGGAATACCCACTTAGTTCACTGGTTGGAAAAAGAGAAGAATTCGACTCTCAGCTAAGTTCATTGAGAAGAGAGACTCCTCTTAAAATGCTGTTTCCCCACTAATTTACCAGAACAAAAGGGTCTTCGCTACTTTGCCTAATGTTGAATAGCATTTTCAAGAAAAGAAACTAACATGAACATCCCATCATCGGTTAAGACTAAAACAATCTGGATCATGTGACATATGCCACTGTTTCCTTTTTTTTTGTTTTGTTTTTTGTTCTACAAGTGCCCAGGTGGGCTTAAGGCTGCCTGACTGCACACACATCTACAGCAACAAGGGTTTCTCCTATTCCACCTACAACCTGTATTGGGGGGAAAAGAGACATAGGGGATAGGAGAGAGGAGAAATACATACACACCCCCCAGCCCCACCCCACCCCACCCCTCAAAAAAAAGAAATCCCACATAGGGAGATCTATGTGCCAAGCATAATGGAAGAGTGTGCTCCCCCCACAGATGGTTCTGCACAGGTTAATATCTGCTGGTTTTCCTTAGAGATCTATTTTGAAAAAGTTAAAAAAGACAGGAGATTTCCAAATAATTCAATCCTGGCAGAAATTCAAATTCCAACACTAGGAGCAAAATCATCCTTCACTGAATTAATCCCTCTTTTCTTTCTCTTTTTCTTTTCTTAAACATTTTATTCATGTTATAGAGGGATTTCTTTTTGGTTTGCTTTTTTCCAATCATTAGGAGAGTGGTTGAGGAGTGCTGAATCCATCACTACTTTGATGACAGTTAAGATTCCAGATTCACATTTCCAGGTACCAAGAGTTCCCTCCAAATGCCACAATCACGTCAGCCTTCGTTTACATTTCTACTGAACACAGCAATGCCCATTGGTATCTCTGAAGCGTAATCGCATCTTAGGTCGGTATTTCTCCAGGTAAAGCAGCTGTTTGGAATTGAATGCTCCCCTTCTTTTTCTGAAAATACAAGAATGGCAAACTTTACCATGTATGAAAAGAGTTGCTTGATTCACTGAAATGTATTATTTATGACCAAAGACCTAACTCCACATAACTGAAAATGTCCATACATCACTTCTTAAAGGGTTAGGTTGAAATATAAACTTTCTGTTCCTTCCTAATTGAGTATCGTTTAATAAATATAGGAATGGATTATCTAGAGACATGACTATCGCATTCCCAATATATTAATGTACTGTTCAGATTAAAATTGGTAGCAAGTATTTGGATGAAGCAGCAGGTATAGATGGCAGTTCTTAAAATGCTACCTTCTTAGAGTTGCTCTCATACACTTCATGCCCTTTGTCACAAAGTCTTTTATTCCTTTTCTCTCTTTCCTTTCTTCCCATATTCCTATCTACAACCTTTTGCCCCAACTCCCTTCTTCCCCCATGGACCACACACACACACACACACACACACACAAAGGCTGACCAAAAAAGACACCAACTGCTAAAAAATTTTGGACAGACACATCCTTCATAGAGTAGCAATTTGGTCAGCCACCTCTGACTTGCTCAATCCAAGTACAACCCAAGGAGCTGGGGGTTCATGTCCCATGGCCAGGGTGTTAACACCCAAGATGAACAACTACAACTAAATGAAACAGAGCACTTCTATCCCCTCTCTCTTCCTGCCTGCCAGCCTCTGCTCATCTTCATTCCTGCCTGGCTCCTTTCCTTTAAAAAAAAAAAATAATAATTTTGGAAATAAATAATTTTAATAATTTTAGAAAAAATAATTTTAATAATTTTGGATAAATAGTAATAATTTGGAAAAATAAATAATAACTAGCAAGGGCCCATTATTCCAGACTGCTGTTAAGATTCTACCTGGGCACTACTATAATGAGTTAGCGCACTGAACAGGGTCACTGAAGAATCCTAGGTTTCTTAGGGATTAACTGTTCTTCTATAGATTCTTCTTTACCTTTTGGTTATAGTTACATTTGGAAGGAATTTTGGACATCCACTGAAAGAGAGACACTAGGTGCACCCTGGTGGAGTAGAGGTTGGGCACAGTCCCCACACATTCTAAGGTGCCAGGTTTGCATCCCGGAGTCAGCAAGAACAACCAAGATGAATAACTAAATAAATATTTCTTCTCTCCATCCCTGCCTGCCTCTGCATACCTTCATTTATTTATGCACCTTTCCTTTAAAAAAGAGACTAGAAAATGAAGATTTTGCTACCTACCTAGCTATTCATTTCAAGATTCCTAAATATCCAAGTCATATATACCAAACATATATCCAAATTCACTACCTAAATTAGAAAATCTTTCAATCTGGAGTCCACATCATGTTTGCTCTTGTTGATATCTTCAACCAAAAGTATTTAAATCAAGCATAAGAAATTAGTCCATTCTACAGATACTTCTGATAATTCCTTCTTCATGTATGATCTTGCTTTAGGTGTTTCTAAACATAACTTCATACTCACTGTCTTATGAACTGAACTGCATCTTCGTACTTCATTCCACATTCGATCAAAGCAAGCGCAACCAGCACAGGTGCCCTGCAGAGAGAAACTCACTCATAAACATCCACGGGGTTTTGAAATTAAAGATTTTTTTTTAAACCCAGTATTACACACTACCAAAACACTATAAAGTTTGAGCTTTCCTTTCTCCTATATACTAAAATATCTGATTTTTTTATACAATAAAAATAACCCTATCATTATAACCTCCATAGTATTGTCTACTTATAGTAAAGCACTAACTGAATTTTTATTAAGAGATTTTTCTCTTTAAAACATCACATTGTATCTCAAATTTTCACATAAAAATTAATTGGTCTTTAACCATTATCGCAGTAAAATAAATGACCAAATGTATTATCTATCCTGTATGTCTCAACAGTTTTTACTGAAAATTGATTTTAATATAATTTCCTTATCAAATACTTAAAAGTTAGACTTCAACAAAATACTTCTCCTGAGCTAGAAGAGTGCCAGAAAAGTTCTCTAAGTATATATTTTTAAAAAATCTATCAAAAGGGTGCACCCTGATTGCCTTTACACCTGGGAAGTCCAATACACCTGGGAAGAATCCCACATAAATCCCAAGGTCCCGCGTTCAAGACCAGAAGCCAGGGGTAGCAACTAATGTGAACAACTAAATAAAAATAAGTAAAACACTTTCTCCACCTCTCTCTTCCTGCCTGCCTGTTCACCTTCATTCCTGCCTGTACCTTTCCTTAAAAAAAAAAAAAAATCTAACAAAGGAAATGTTTTTAAAAAGTCCATTACTGGCTGGGCTACCTAACTAGATAATTGCCCTTAGTCAAGCTGGAATATTAACTTCACCCATCAGGAAAACAGCTGATACTTCTGACCCTGAAAAGAACGAAACAAAACTATGCTACTTTTACTGCAAAAAAAAATGGAAAATGGCAAACAAAGAAGCTGAGCAGATACAGCCATCTGAGTCACTACCACCTTAAGACAAGACCAGCCTGCACTAGGTTTTGAGTCGAAGTACACATCATAAACTGACATTTAATCTGCTGTTGATGAGGGGTTGCGACATAATTCCATGCAATGCTTGCGGAAAAAGGTTTTAAAATCAAAGTCAATTTCTGTTCTACAGACATCTCCTTTCAGGAGTTTAAAGTTCATCCATTTGTTCCCCATTCACTAACTTCCTATCTATCTCAATCCAAAATTAACTGTGTATTGATTCTTAAAAATCTAAAAATTATTTCAAATACCTGATTTAATTACTTGAAATAAGGAGGGGAAAAATAAAAACATACTGAATTATGACTAAATTTTTACCTTAAGGAAAATTACATTAAATCAATTTCAAAACAACTTTGGAACCATTACCCACTGAATCTAGCATTAGAATCAGACAACCAAAGAAACAAAGAAGCTGTTTTGAGAAATCATTATGCCAGCTTTTGCTCTCATTTCCTTTCCTTTTGAGCAATTTAATTCTTAGTGTAACAAAACCAAATTTCTACCAAAGTGAAATTTTCAACAGGCTTACTCAGGCATGATTATAAAACCACACACTGAAAGACAGAGCTTACCTTCCTAATCCTGCAACACAATGCACTGCCACACAGCAGCCTGGTTCTTCACGAAATTTGGTTTTTAATAGGTTTAGCCAATCATCTACAATCTGATTAGGGGGTGGCGCTCCATCATCAAATGGCCAATCCTGAAAAGAAAAGATCTTTTCCATTAAATTGGTATTTTCTCTAGGATTAACATCCT
This sequence comes from Solenodon paradoxus, assembly GCA_004363575.1. NCBI lineage: Eukaryota > Metazoa > Chordata > Mammalia > Eulipotyphla > Solenodontidae > Solenodon > Solenodon paradoxus. Next base: position 136,301 of record RJWH01002755.1, read on the forward strand.
AATGCAAAATAGCTGCAAAGCACAAAGGCCCAATTGAACTAATTGAGCTACGTATACTTATACTTAAAAACAATACAGATCACTGCTGGAAATGAGCCAAGATCAAAAGTCCAGTGTGGCCAATGACAGTCTTTCAGATGAAGTACAGTGTATACTGGAAGTATGAGCATCTAATTTTATCTTGTAGAAATCGCTCATCAGAGTAATAAGGAGGTTAGGTTTCTTCAAATATTTACCTGAATAGAGCAGTAATTAGACAATAGAAAAAACTGTAATTAAAGCCAAGACAGAGTCAGAGAGGACAAATATCTGTCAATAAAATTTGAAATTCCACTCTGACAAAGCAAACCACGGTGTCTTGTTGGTCTCAACATGTATTTGAGGATTCTCCCCAAAATCACTCTAAGCAATGACATGTCTTCTTTAAAGGAAGGCTCTCTGTTAAGAAACCTAATAATATTAATAATTAGTAAATCATAACAGAAACATACTACCAACTTTGTAGTTATGTATTACAAATCAAAGCAGCAAATTTTTTAAAGCTCTTTCTAAATTTTATATATCCCATTTAACAAGCACGGTGCCTCATGACAGGGTCCTGACCAAATGGAGACCATTTTCTCAAGTATCCCTGCATTTTTATATCCATCAATTTGGGCTGCTTTACAATTATGACAAACCCATGTACATCTGCAATATAGACAGGGGTTTATCTTCCTTGCTACCTAGCCAGAAGTTCTAAGAAACTAACACAACTCAGTTTTGCAAAAAGGGGGAAATTCACTTTTTACATACTCTCTTCTCCCATCTTCAACAAAAACACTGAATTTATTTTTTTAAACATAAAACTATTCTCATGAGATTGTATAAGGACACTTTAAGACACTAGATGAGGAAAAAGCAAAGTGACAGAACACTAAATTGATCTGCACTCATTAATGGCACTACCAGAACACTTCATGTAGCCCACTAGCTATGACGGCACATTGTGTTTGGTTTGTCAACTATGCCCCATAATTAAAGGGCTGTCAGTGTTATCATTAGAAATGTTGCTACGAAGTTTAACTGTAAATAGCTGTAAAACCATCAAGTATCTTAGTCGAGAGCTTACTCTCTCTAATACTTATTAAATGTACCCAGTTAAGAAATGATAATAAGAAATATGCTTCACTTGCTCCTATAATAAGCTGCTTCTATCAAAATTCACCAAAGCGATATTTCAGAAGCATCTGAACTTCAGACTGACATAGGTTTTTCCAGCATGCCTCTGATTCCCAAGAGCACTGGTCAAACGATTGAAAAGTCTTATTTTGGGGATTTCCTCTAATAAAGTGTCCTAAACCCAATTCACCTATCAAAAGTAAACTAATAATCCATCTTAAAATCTCTGTCTGGGAAAAGGAAAGAAATTCCAAGCTTAATTCTAGATGTACTTGTTTTTTCAAACTCAGGTTAGACCTTTAATTTTATCTGATCACAGCTATTTAAAACAAAAACCTAGATTTAAAAACCTGAAATAAATCAAGGACCAACTATTATAACATCTTGCACAAACTAGTTTGAGTTCTTTGATTCCTTTCTATTTCATGAAAGTGTTTACCAACATTATTGATTCAAACAGACAATGGTCACTCCACAGTTCATTGTCTCATCCTGCTATCTGTCAAAACAAACCGATTGCTCAACTACCCACTAGAGAATATACTCACAAGATAGGAAAAAGAGCTTGTATTGAGTTGAGTTTCAGAAATCAAGCTTTTTTTTCCCTTTTTTTAAACACAGGGTTACATTTTAAACATGCTTACACTTAACCTGAGATTTCCAGCCAGGAACCTTAGAGTCACTTACTAAAGGGAATGTAAGCAAATCATTACCACGCCAAACTACTGAAATAAATATTTTAAAATGTTTTGGCTAATTTTTGTTTTTGCATTTTTATCAAAATGAAAGAGAGGAAATTTTATGAATCAGATATGACACTTTATTAATAGTACATTTATTTTCTCTGCATGGAACTTGCCTTCCCAATTACTGAACAATGTAACAAAGACAACAGAACTACCTCTCAGAAAGAATCAGGAACATACTGGTTTCCATAATGGGCATACCAATTTACACTCCTGCAACATGTGTAAGAGTTCACTTTCTCTGCATCCTCACCAACTCTTGCTGTTTCCAGTCTTTTGGATAACAGTCATTCGTTCTCTCAACTCTGAGTTTATATGTTGTTTTTATTTCATTTCTCTAATAATGAGATGTAGAACTTCTTTTTTATGTGCTTGTTAGCCAATTGTATGTGTTCTTTAGAGATGAATCATTTAATTAGACCATTTATTTTTGTTGTTGACTCTGAGTTCTTTACATATTTTGGATATTAACCCCTTGTCAGATGTAAGACATGCAGTATCTTCTGCCATTCCATAGGACATCTTTTTCATTCTGATGAGAATTTCTTTCACTGCAAATCTTTTTAGTTTGACATAGTATCACTTGTTTATTTTGGCTTTTGTTTCCCTTGACATTGGAGTTGAATTCCCAAAGAAATCTCTCAGGTCAATGTCAAGAAGTGTGTCACCTATGTTTTCTTCTTACATCAAGCCTCTAATTCATTTTGAATTAGTTTAGTGTATGGTGTTAGTGGTATAGTTTCATTTTTTGCCATGTGGCTGTCCAGTTTTCCCAACTCATTTATTGAAGAGACTGTCCTAGCCCCATTGTGGACTCTTGGCTCCTTTGTCATAAATTAGTTGTCCACATACGTGTAAGTTTATTTCTGGGCTGTCAATTCTGTTCCTTTGATTTGTGTGTCTGTTTTTATTCCATACCATGCTGATTTGATTACTCTTGTTTTGTAGAATAGTTTTAAGTCAGGAAGCATGACAACTTCATTTCTGTACTTTTTTCTCAGAATTGTTTTGGCTATTCAGGGTCTTTTGTAGTTCCAATACATGTCATGATTTTTTGTTCTATCAATGTGGGTGGGAGTGAAAACTAGTATAACCATTATGGAAAGTATGAAGATTTCTCAAAAACTTGAAAATAGAGGTGTGCCCTGCCCTGGTGGAGTAGGGATTGGTCATAGTCCACATATATCTTAAAGTCCCAGGTTCACATCCCATGGCCAGGGGGAACCACGATGTCATATACATATATACACAATGGAATAATCAGCTATTAAGATGAAATTCTGTCATGCTTAATAAGTCAGGAGGAGACATAATATGATTTCACTCACATGTGGTACATAGAAAAACCAAAAAAATGAACCAAAAATAGACTTAGTCTATAACATCAGAAGGAAGAGGGTGTGGATGGCAAATCATGTAAAAGGAATTTTTTTTTGTACACTGTGTATACAAAATTAAGAAGCTTGGACAGTTATAACCATAAATAAGCAGGACCAATTAAAGGGTGAAGAATATAGCCAAACTGTTAGTAAACTTAACACATTATATACAGATGTTGATTTATGATGATGCACACCTTAAATCTGTATCATGTTGATACACTAACAGTAAAAACAAGAAGACAGAACATAACATCATACCAAGATCTTTCTTTTACTTTCTTCCTATTCAACTACTTAAATCTCCAGTTCTTTTCCTACTATACTCCTTTCCCACAAATCAAATCAAATAGTTCTATGACACGCAGACTACAAGGTCATTTCATTACATGCTCCTGCAATTTGGACTAGTATTTAGGGAAAAAGTCATAGAATTTTACCTAACTTGAGCTCCTAGTTCCAATAACAAAATAGCATATACAAGGGCTATGGAGGAATTTCAAATAATTCCAATCACTTTATATTCAATCTGAAAAGTCTAATCACACAAATGTGTGTGTCTTAGAAACCTACCAAAAAGTATCAAAAACTATGCTGTTATTCTGGAACAAAATGCCTTCCCCTCTCCTTTCTTAATCCTCTTTTCCCACCTTTAAATTCCCTACAAGTTATTCACAAAACATTAAGTAACTAATTTTTACTTGCAAAATGAGACAGAATATTCCCATGTGACTTAAGAATGTCTGATGGAAATTACTTTGTTAGATTCAAAACAGGAGCCTAGAAACAAAAGCTAAATATTGCATTAATTTCCTAAAGGAAAAAAATGAAAATTTCCATTTTCTTGAATAAATGTATAATAAATTTTGCGTTTTGTTGAAAATACTCTCCATGTGTAGACTTTTAAAGGCATAAATGAAGAAAACTGCCAATCCAAAAGAATTTTCTATAAACACTCTATTTCTATTATAAGCTTAAAAAGCAAACTACTGAGTGCCAAATTTTATAAATATCTATGTTTAAAGGTACAACTTGCTTGTGGTGAATAAGTAAAACACTACACACTCACTAGAACGTGGATTCCTTCTTTTTCAACAGGAGCTTTATCATATGTTGCATCACAAACTCGAACCAATGTTGTCACTCCATACTTCTTAAGTTCCTTTAAAGAAAAATAAGGGAACTCGCTTTTAGAATATACCACCAAAGTTTAAAAAATGTAGTATTATAAACTGAAACAAGGAGAAATTGTTCTTAGAGAAACATCGAAATCATCCCCTGTGGTTCAGAGAGCTAAGGCACAGGCTATGAAAGTCGTAAAGTGGGTTTGAGACCGGGTGGGGGGGCCAGACAAACAAAAACCCATCAAGCTCACTTTCTACGGCAACTTACATAATGGATGCTCTTGTACTCTCAGTGGAAGTACCAGCGAGATTCACCTTTATAAAGGGCAATTTGGTAGAATAAAACAAAAATTTCTAAAGCATACATATTCTTTAATCTAGAAATTCTACTCCTGGGAATTTATGCTAATGAAACAATTAAAGATATATACAAAGATTCAGATGCCAGCATGCTCAGAACAGGCTGTTTGGAATGGTGGAAAGCTGGAAACTGGAAACACCATTAAAGGGTCAAACCCAGGGGAATGGTTAAAGAAGATGTGGCACATCGGAATAGAAGAATATGAGGTGGGCTGAAAGAAAAAGTAGAAAAGTGGTGGGAAAGGACACTGGAATTCTGGTGGTTAGTGAGGTGTGAAATACAGACTAAGATGCAACTTTGATATCTTAAAATGAATATAAGCACTATGAACAAAAGAAACAATATATTTTTAAAAATAATACTATGACAACTATTAAAATTTAATACTAAGGAGGTTTGAGGAATGATTTTTTTAATATACACTGTAAGTCTAACTAGTCATATATTTATAAACATATACATATATGCAAAGAAAAATAATGTCCAGAAGCCAGGTATGATCATTTAATTATTCTTAAATTTATTTTGCTTATCTATATCTTCTGGCTTTTATGAAGTCCTTATTATTTAAAGAAACAAAGAAAATATTCAAATTAAGATTAAAAATGCAGGTGCACTCTGGGGACCAGAAAGCTGACACACTGGCAGGTGAACCATGCAAGGCCCAAGGTTATTAAAAATAAACAGTAAGTTTAAAAAAAGAAAAGGCCCAAGATCTTGGGTTCTAGATCAATCCATAAATAAAGATGCTTCTTCCTTCTCTTCCTTAAAAGCTTCTTCCTCTTACCAAAAACAAAAACCAAAGTGGCAGAATACAAAGCCAACTAACAATTATACCCAGAAGCCTTGCTCCTTTAAAACATTTTCCTAGATAATGCTTAATCCTGTAACCACCTATCTTTAAGAAGTCACAAATATCTTTTTATGATGGCAGGACGGAGTCTGTGGCCAAGGAATTCACAAGTTGAAAATAGAACCGAGAAATTCAACCAAGCTTAAAGGTGACTGAACAACCTAAGGGCATACAGGTCTGGAATCAACTTGAACACTGTGTACAGAGGGTTAAGAAGCTTGGAGAGTTATAAGTATAAATAAGCAGGAACACTGATATTCCTACAAGAAGTCATTAGTTATCTAGAAAGTCAAGTTCTTCTAATTTTTAAAGGACTTTTGTTTTCTAAAAGAGTCTTCTTATAAAACAGACTCAGGAAAATTGTATTATACTGAGTCAAAATTTCATAAAGTTTCAAATACAAATAAAATCTCCTCACAATGAACTTTCATAGTGAGCTCTGGTGGAGTAGCAGTTAGGTCTACCGCCTCTAGCCAAGCACAGTCCACATACATCCCAAGACGGCGGGGGTGGGTCGGGGGGAGATGATGACAACAACCAAAATAAAATAAATGAAAAACTTAAAAAATGAATTAACTTCACAGTAAGGTTAGAATAGAGTACCTATGGTAAATGTTTGTGAACTTAAGCAAGTCAAAACATCTGTAGAACTCAGTTTTGTCATCTGTAAAATAAGAGGTAGCTTTAGAATCCCATCTCTCTAAATCTACTCCATAAATACATCAAAAGAAATCACACCAAGACAGACAGAACTAAAAATGATTAAAACCAACATTCAAATATTTGTTAAATAAAGTATAGTTTCTCTATTACTACCAAGAGAAAAGATGATCCTACCCTTAAGTTTCTGGAACCTTGGGAGTGCCCTGTGGCCTAGCAGATAAAGCAAAGCCACTGGATGCAGTCCACGTATATTCCAAGGATCCAGGTTTGAGACCCAAGGCTGGGGGGGAGCCACCAGAATGAGCATCTAAATAAAATAGGATACATCTTCCTCCTCTCTCCGCCTGCCTGCCTGCATATTCATCTTCATTCCTGATTGTACCTTTCCTTTAAAAAAAATTTTTGCTAGATTCTTGTATATGATTACTGTTGCTAAGCAGTTTATCTTTTCAATAAAAATGGTTTGAACATCTAAGGTAGATACACATGAGTTTTAATGTCAGACAGTTCTACCAAACTGTGTGGCTTCAGGCAAATTACTAAATCACTCTGAACCTTAGTTTCTTCCTCTGTAAGAGGAAATAATAATGGTACTTATAGTTCATAATGTTATTGTGAGGAGTAAACAATATAATGCATAAAAAAAATTTTTGTAATGCTGAGTACATACTAGGTGTTCAATAAATTTTAATAATTTTTTATTATTGAGACATGCCCAAGGTGGGGTGAGGGGGTGGTCGTGATTAGGTCAATTGCCTCCAAAGGAGCACGGGCCACATAACTTTCCCTGGGTTTGAGTCCTGATTCTGGGGGAAACAGCCAGTGTGAACAACTAAATAAAAATGAAAAATAAAGTGCTTCTTTCTCCTCTCTCTTCCTGTCTGCCTGCCTACTAATTTTCATTCCTGACTTTCCTTTAGAAAAATAATTTTATTATTGAAAGTATGACTAAAGAACTGTTGATAATGTAGAAAGGATTTAAGAAAAGGCATAATACTACATAATCTGTAAGGTTTTCCCAATATTCCATAAACATGTTTTAATGAATTGAAACCAATTCAAATAAAGATAGGTAGGATGACGATATGCCAATTAGAGAAATCAATGGCTTTGTGAAAAGAGATTTCTTTATAATGGTACTAATCTTTCATTGGATTTTACCTAAAAATAAATTTTAAAAAATAGAATATGCTACAATCTTACCTCTGTGAACTTGTTGAGGGTAGCATTGGTAGGGTTGTGAGTTATCAGAAAACGCATATTCTCATAGGAGATCTCCACAGGGGCTGGACGGTTCATTATGGCAAATAAAAAGTGTGAGCGTGCGTGTGTGAGTGTGGTGGGGAAAATGGAAAAAAAAAAATCAATAAATCTTGAAATGTTTCACAGCAGAAAACATTAAAAAGACCACTAAAATGCCTATTATCCGTCAGTGTTTCCTCTATTCAACTTGTTTATTCCTTTAGAAGCGTCTCTCTTCAAGATAAGCAGAAGTATTAGAATTCACTTGAATCCAAATTCAACTTGGGCCTCAATGTCTGCAGATGGATACCTTCGGACTCCAAAAAAAAAAACTCCAACTACATACAAAACTTAAGCAGCCTTTACTACATTTAGGCACTAGTGAGACAAGTTAAAAGTGTAGGTCACTTTCCACTTTTGTTTACTTGATGCTTAATTTTATTGGAGTCATTAAAAGAAATATGCTTGCAATTAAAAAAAAAAAAAAAAGCCAACTATTTCTGAGGCCAGTCTCGGTGTCCAGAGTCTTCAAGGCAATGTTAATTATGGCACATAGAACCCCCAAGCTCACTTGTCAGCGAAAACGCTGTGCTGAGCCTGGCAGAAGTCTGCCCTCACGCTCAGAATCGCCATAAATGTGCAACGTATATTCCAACAAAAAACCTGGAGGAAAAAAAGCATAAGTAAAATGAAGTGGAGGTTATTAACAGCAGAATAAACACAATACCTGAAGTCAAGAATACATTCTCTATGAGCCCAAAGACATCTGAAATGTCACCAATCCTAAATTACTTCTTTCTATAAAGAACAGGATAAAAATATACAGCAAGAGTTTTAAAAATCAGAAATTCAAAAATCAAGTGTGTCTGCTTTTACAAATGAATTTCAATAAAGTTTCTGCACTGATTATACATAACTCAAGTCACTTTCAAATTGACTTTTTACATTATTTTAAACCATTTTTAATTATTAAAACATACTTAAAGAAACCTTTCTCTCTATGAACGATTTCCATAAAGTTCGAACCAATTTCCTTATTTTTCTGCATTAGTGGTTAAATCTTTCCGATTTTTTTGCTTAAAATTAAAATAAGATTTATAAATGGAAGATTTTTACCAAAATTCCATTTTGAAGATTTAATTTTCTATCCAAAGTACATGGTTATCTTCCAATTATATTAGTTCATAAAGGACTTTCTTTCTCTCACAAAGGGTAGTTGTTACTACTTAACAGGATTAGAAGTGTAGTGACTGTCTAAGGCGAGTGAATTCACTGAGCCAAATTCATACCCAAGTCTTCTATTGGTCCTATATTTTTCTAATGCCCACAATACCTGATGATTCAATTAATGTATAAATCCCAACTCAATTCTAGTTCTTTCAGTTTACCTTTTAACTGTTTCTCACATCACTGCTTCAAGAACACAAAAGCATCTAAAAGTCACTGATTCACACAGCATTCTGCCCAAACATTAATGCCTACCCAAATCAAGGCAAGAAAAGAAAGGCTAGAATTTTAAATATTATTTCAAGCCAGCTGTTTTGAAAGAGTAATCTTTAGAGCTGGCTCAGAGTGTCAACATACTCATAAATTCCTCTGGAAATAGAAACAAGGTCTAAGTTCTTTCACTTGCCTCTTTCCTAAGTCATCAACAAATGTTTATATAGAAGTCTCTAAAACACAGATGACTGTGACCAGATAGAAAAAGACGCAAAAGATTATGACTATAGAACCATTTTCAGGAAGAAACTGAAAAATAGGTAAGAAAAAAATGCAGGCCTACAAACTTTCAAGTCTAATCTATCCTCAAGTCTTCTTTTTCTGATACGGTATTTTTTAAGTTACATACTTGTAATTATATTACTGTGTACATAGTACAAAACCAAAAATTCCTAATTTTCATATAAAAAAATTCCAGTTTTCTAAAACATGAAAGATATGTGAGCAATTCAAGAAGTGCCCTGGTGTAGTGTTTTTGTCAGTCACCTTTGGCCAGTGCATTCCACATACATCCAAAGGAGCCAGGTTCGTGGTAAACAACCAAGATAAACAACTAAAGAAAATAAAAGTGCTTCTTCCTCCTGTCTCCCTATCTCACCTTCATTCCTACCTATACCTTTCCTTAAAAAAAAAAAGAAAAAGAAATTCAAAATAGCATTCTAAACACTTTAATACCTCAGCAGAATGAGTTACCCACTAGAGTAAAAACAAAAATTTCTAATAAAGAAAAACAAAAATAGACACCACCACTCTTAACTTATACATCTACTAACCCTAAAACTCAACTCCTCATTACACATATTATAGTGTACTCCTTGGACAATCAAGGAATTTTAAAACTAGGAGAAACTTCAAGATCAACTACTGACTTTTAAAAAAGAAATATTGGGACCAAGAGAGGCTAAAAATACTTAACTAAGACCACACTGCTCACTAGTAGCAGACCAAGGAAAAGAACCCAGGTCTCCTAACTCCCTTCAATTTGCACTAATGGAGGTACCCAACATATTTTTCAAATCATTATCTTTTTTAGGTAAATGTAAACTATATTTCAAATATTTGCTTGCAGGTTTACCTGCAAGTCTGTGACCTTATAAAAAGGAGAGACAGGATTATTAAAACTATTCAAAGAACAATGGTTCACATGTAGTGCAGAGCAAAACACAAGGAAATTCTAACCTGTTTGAATCCCTTTGGTTTAATGATGTTATCGGAGTTAATATGTGTGTCAGCTGAATAAAGGCACTGAAAGGCTGCATTGTAGTGATGGCCAGGCTTAAAAAGGTTACAGTTCTAGCATTAAGTTTTCTGCTTAGTCTCCAGTGTTTGTCTGCTCAGCAAACAGAACAAACTTTATCCCATTTTTTTTTTCCTCCAAGTTTGTTTTAGAAGGAGCATTTCCAGGGATAAAGATAATTCATTATTAGATTTTCAATTCTTCACACCATACTGATATCCCCAGCAAAGGAATTTCTGCTAAATGAAACAGTATGTTCTATCAATATTAACAGACACATGATAAAAGCAAGCTTCTTTTCCTAACCCCTTCCCGGAGAGATCAACAATACATTAACAGTTAAATGTTCTTGCACTTGTCAGATAAACCGATGTTAACTCCTGGGACAGGCATTAAGAATTACAAGTAGTCTGTAAAATATCAAAAACAATCTACCACAACTGGGAAGTACACAAAAGTTAGAGGCCCTACATGTTAGCATAAATTCAGCACCTGTACACATACAGGAAAACTTTCTTTTAAAGTTATATCTGGCACTAATTCTGCTCTACCTACTTAAGTAAAAAGCAATTTTTGTTTTAATTTACCAGGTGATAAAAAGAGGACAGTTTACCTGACAGAATAGCAATCAAATTCAAATATGTACCCAAACATTCTCTCCATCCTTTTATCAATTATAAAACCTAACTTTCAAATGTTGAATTTGGGACATTTGCATTTTTTAACAAAAGAATGTAATTTCACAGATAGGTTAGAAAGGAGAGTCTATAACAGAGAAATCCTTTTAACTTAAGAAGGGGAAGGAGGGAGGGAAAGGAGAAGGAGAAATCAGAACAAACAAAGAGGAAACTGTGAGAAAAACAAGTCAGCAGAGTTCTACCAAGATATAGTGCACAGCCAGTAAAACTACGTCAGTTAACAGAGATTACTTACAACACCAAGGAGGGAGTATGCTAGAGTTTAAACGTCCAGAATGAATAGCCTACTGCTGACATCTACTTACATGAGACTAAAAAGCCAAAATTAGGGGTTGGCGGAGAGACAACCAAGATGAACAACTAAATAAAATAAAGTGCTTCCTCTTTTCTCCTTCATTCCTGCCTGTACCTTTCCTTTAAAAAAAAACAAACAAACTGTGGTACACTTTTTCAAATGGAGAACTATGCAAAGTTAAAAATAAAACAGATCGACATGAACAATATATGAATATTGAAGAGGCAAGGTAATGACAGTATTAATAGTACATAGAGAAATAATTTGTGAGCACTATATGTTATCATATCCATGGACTATCTAAAGATTACAAAGATTAACATTAATAGTGATCCCCCAGAGTGGAAGGGAATAGAAGCTGGAGGCCAAGAGCATGACTTAATTTATCACAGTATGTATCTTTTAAATGGTGTGTGTGTCAGTCCTTATTTTTTTCTTTCCCTCTTTTAATTCCAGGGTGATAAACAATCCTACAATGATTTACAATTTAACTGTGTTCATAAGAGCTAGTCCTTCTATCTCAGGCACGCATGTACCTACACAATTTCAGAAAGACCATTTTCTTTGTTAAAGACACTAAATTACTGGGTAAAATTAAGGTCCTGCTTTGGCAAATCTAATTCTAAGTTCAAATATAAAGAGAATTCAAAGGTATGAAGCAACTTCACAAAATCAGCCCTAAAAAATGCTATCTTTTAAAAAAATCCTATCAATTCACTTACTGACAAAAAGCTTTCCATGAAGTAATCAGCTCTATTTCCAAATTAAAATAAATGATACAATAAACCCTCTAGCTTAATGGATTATGCCAGTATTCATGAATTAAAACAGGACTTTGTTAACATAAATACATAGTAAAAGAATTCTAGTTCTAAGCAAATAAAATCTAAAAGCAAAAGTCTGATGAACAAGTAAGCATAGATTAACTGTTTCTTTTCTTACCAGAAATTCTACGGAAGTCATGCAAATTTGAGTCAGTTCAGTTTCTATAACCAGGCAACATAAAAGCATTTATACTGTATATAAGACAAAAACTTTGCAATAATTTTTCCTAAAAACAAATTATACATAATCCATCAACAGTAAAGAATTCATTCTCATGAAGAACCAGAGGTTTTCCTTGCAATTTGGCTAGCTGTGAATTTATTAATTCAAGTTATTAATTGGACATATACTACGTGTCACATACTCTTATAGGTACAAAAAGAGCAGTTAAAAAAAAAAGTAATTCTTGCCAGGATCTATCTTATATTTTAGTAGGCAGAAAAAGACAAGTAAAATATGGCATTGATATGGAGAAAAATGCAAAGCAGAGAAACACTGCCAGAAAAGGGGGGGGGGGGTGTCAGGGGGTTGGGTTCTAATTTTAAATAAGGATATCAGGAAAGACCTCACTGAAAAAAAATGACATTTCATCCAAGACCTGGGGGTGTGAGCCAAATAGATATTTGAGGGAGCATTCTAAGCAGAGGGACTAGCTGTTGCAAAAGTCATGAGGTGGGAGCATGCTTCTAGGAGCAGCAAGGGGCTGCTGCTACTCTAGCAGAGAAGGCAAGGGAATGAATAGGGTCAGAGAAATGAGACCCTTTAAGGGCAATGTAAGTATCTGGCATACATTTATATTCTGAGAAACATGAGGTTTCAGGCAAGAGTCGCAACTTATATTTAAAAGAATCACTAGCCACCTGAAGACAGATTATACAGATAGTAAGGGTGGAAATAGGAAGATCTGTTAAGAGCCTGTTGCTATAAAACAAGAGAGGTAAAAGGTTGGACCCAGCTAAGAGCAGGTTAAGAGGGATCAGTTTCAAGACATACTTTGAGGAAGACCACACACTGGACACAAGGTCTGTGAAAAAAGTTAAGGACCTGAGTAATTTGTAGAGCCTAATTTAATATTCAGAGGCTACATAGACAAAAGATCATAAAATCTTCTCTATCAAGGGAGAAAAACAGGGAAATTCCTCTGTAAATTACTACTGTATCTAATACATTTTGACTATCAGAGAAAAAAGTATCTACCAGTAAACTGGTAAACCAAAGAGGACTCAACTTTGCTGAACTGCTCCTAACACATCAGAGTCCCATAAAAAGAAAAGCTCGATTCTGTTCATTCTCTGCATTTATCAAACTAAAATTGAATACATATGACACCTTTAAACTTAAGCAAATTCTAATTAATGTTACTTCCCCTCCCCTACAGACTACAGCTCTGAGTAAGAAAAAGGTATCCATTAGATTCTACACAAATTAAGATTCCAAAATATCTGTAAACAAACTAAATATAGTAAGATGCCTTTTTACTGTTACAAAGTTTCATAGTTATTCCCTTGGTTATTCCCACTTCTCCACTTCCTCATTTAAGGAGGAACTTGAGACTCAAGTTCTAGTACAGAAATCAATAACGAGTCCTATAAAAAGAAATGATGACCTTGATGGTGGGAAAATATCTTAACATTTCAGCACCAGCAGGAGATACATAGTCTGCTATTCAGAAAGGAAAGAAAAGCAATTAACCAATAATCATACTAGCTTCTAAGAACAATGACAGTTATTCACTGAAGACCTGTGAACCCTGTTTCTACTAAAATAAAAAAGGAGTAGTTTTCAAATTTGTATGTACCCTAGTATTTAGATGCAGTTATCCTTTTCTAGTAATTTCTACCTCTACAAGTAACTGTAAGACAAAACTTGCATTAAATATCTTTATATCATGCTCAAAAATATTTACTTTTCAATTTTATATTCCACTGTTCTTCTAAGAATTAGCAATTCTCCAGTTGAATTTTTTGTCTAAAAATGTTATCTTTGCACAAAAAAATAAGTGAAGTGATTGGGTCTGCCACCTCCAGCAGAGCGCAGTCCAAGTATATCCCAAGAACCTAGACTTACATCCTGAAGCCAGAGGAAGCAACTGAAATGTACAACCAAAATAAAAATAAGTAAAAGTGCTTTTTCCCTCTCTCTCTTCCTGCCTACTTGCTTACGCAGTGTCTTCATTCCTGCCTTTCCTTTTGAAAAAAATAGCATGATTTTTTCTTTCACAAATAAATGTAAAAGTATATAAATTCACTATGGCCAATTTTCACTTTTTCTGAAAACTTATTTGAATACCTGTAATAACAGTAAAAATCCTAAGAGCACAACTCTAATTTGGATACTCACCTTATTGTTTTCAATTATTAGTCTTTTACAAATTAAGTTAAATAATTCTATTAAACAGATTCTATTCATTCATACTTTCATATCCAGGCAAAGGTGTCATAGCTATCCTGTCCATGGGGTTTTGTTTCAAGACTTTATGTGCATTTACCTCTTTTTTAAGTTTAAGCACATTTTTTTCCTAAATGTGGTATTTCAGAAATAAGAACTTTGACATAATAAGAACTATCAAACTCAGCTGCATTCCCATATAATCAAATACTAGTATTTTTCTTCTTTCCATCTGTCCTTTGATCTCAAAAGGCTACCTTTCCAATTTAAGTCTTAATTTTGTTTCCAACATCACTCTACATATACTAACCCAAGAATGACTGAATTATTATTTCACTAATAAACATAAGAGTCTGAAATCAATTGTAATAAAGCAAATTCAGTAGTAAAAATCCAAAAAGACACCTGGATTCAGCCTGTCAACATTATTCTGAAATGTTTTCTGAGCTATATCAGGACAGTTAGAATGACTGTGGCAGCTGCAAGTTCCCAGAGGTTGCAAAATAGATACTTGGGAAAAGGTTATTTGAATCACCTTTCAAAATAACCTACAGCACAGGAGCAGCATGCAAAGCAAAAAACTTCGGGCTATTGTTAGCATTATTTAAAATAATACCATGTTTCAGAGCTAAGTTTGTGGGTCAGCTTAACTCTTTCATTTCCCCATGTTGTCAAATGCATTCAGCATATTTAAAGTTCTATTCAAGCTTCCACCTCTGAAAGGGAGGGAAGGAAATTCTCTTTGAACAGGATACAGAATAAAAGCCCTCTAAAATATATCTTGTCAGCACAAAATCTTTTGTTTAAGCCCCAGAAATTTTTCTGCTGTTAGGGCATTTTGGTCCAAGTTTCCCCTAAAACTGGGTAAGTTACACTTCACTTCCTTTCCTAAAACTGCCTTTCTATAAATAACATTATAATTCACAGTGATCTCTCTGTGAACTTAGTACAAGAGTTAAGAATCCAAATCACTCCATTTGGACCTGCCGGTGGCCTTTTATAATATACTGTCTATCCACTAATTGCCCAATAATAATTTTATGCTTATTTTCATGAAAGTCACAATCTTTAAAAACTATACAGTGAATGCTTCACATTACAAATAAAAAGTAAAAATGTTGTGAAATACCTCTACAATGCTATGTCAAGGGATTATTTTGTTCACCATAGTTTAAATTCAACATGATTCCCCTTCCTTCTTACCACTTAAAGAATGCGAAATTCAATCTTTGTTGTCCTCTTCTTACAATTGCTTACTGAAATGAAGGCCAATATACCACCTCTGCGTGATAATAAAACATAGGACATCAATCTTATACAAGCATTTGTGGAGCTCTGTGTACATGCCATACAAACACAACCCAGGATCAAGATCCTAGAAAAACCAATCATATTTTCCATGTGGGTGACATTAAAATGTCTTATTAATGATACACACTTTGAAGATACAGTAAGTGTGAGTAGAATGGAGTAGGGCTATAATTAAGACTTCTGAGGAAAGGTAAAGTTTTTCTGACAGAAGACTGGTAGGAACAATGAACAGCCATGGTGACTTAACTTGAGAAAGGAGCTGAGTCTGGTTAAATTAACTCTGGGAAGGCCTTGACCATGCCGAGAATTTCAAATCAATTCAAATGCAATAAAAGCTCTTAGGAATTTAAAAAGAGTAGTCATAGAGAGCAACTCTTTTTGCTCACCGAAAGAAAACAAATACTGCCATATTAGTGGACATCTTCTAATCTACTGAACAGCTCCATAATTACCAGCAAGCTTCACAAAAAAATCTCTCTTGACACACCCTGCAGGCAGCTAAGGTGCAGACCGTATAAAGCCCAAGAATCTGGGTTAGAGAGGAAAAAAAAGTTCTCAACAAATTATTTCTCCTAGTAAACAGATGTGATGTATATAAATTCTACTTTCTGGTATTCTTCAAATGAAGATCTCATCTCACTAGAAAAATGATTCAGAGTATAGTATATGGCTTGAATTTGAAATGCTTTTCACCCAGAAGGAGCAGAGCAAACTTATTTGAATAATTTAAACTAATTACCAAAAGGAAACTTGTTTGTAACCACATATGCAGAATGAAGAATGTCACTAGAATCTATTGTTTCTCCATCACATCCTTCTCAATTTGCTGACAAATCCTGCTGATGACTCATATCCTTCTGCACTAACCAGTCACTCTGTTCCCTCGTGAAAGGCTTTTCACCAATAATGGAATGTAGGAAACACATGAATTTGCTTTGCTACTCAAACAGCAAATGTCAACATACATTTATAAATCCAATTTACAAATATTGTGGTGGTACAACCTAATGAAATTTCCGGTAAAACAGTGCAAAGAAAAAAAAGTTATGCTCAAACCCCAACTAAAACCAAAGGACTACTAGAAGAGACTTGAAATGTGAATTTGAATTCTTGTCAAACAATACATTAGTTAAGAGCCAACATTTCTTACCACAGAAATAAAAATATGAAGTAATTTATCTGATCTGCTAAAGCAAATATATCATGTGTGCATTTTATGCCAAAAGAATTAACATTTTCTGAGAAGAATGAAGCATCAACCCAAAACTGCTATGAAAGGAATTAAGTACACCAATTCTCTAAAGGTAAAGACTATTCAAAATATTTTTTCAAAATAAGCTCAACTAGCAAAATATAGGGTCACAGAGAATCTTAAATCTTAAAATTCTCTACAGTTTAAAAAGCTACTGCTATGCAATGCAAATTTATATTCAAATGATGAGATTTAGTTTCAAGGCCACTTACAATTAAGTGAATGTTGTTACAGAACTTATGGGTAAGATCAGTGCAAACAAAAAAAAACATTTATATTTAAGTCACATAAAAACTGTTGGCATGATCTGTCAACTCCTCAGTCATTTTTCTGAGAAACACCTTATGCACTGTAAATCTATACTGATTCACCAGACAGCACAGTGAAAACCTCCTTAAAGAGGTAGAAAAGGGTTATTTTTCTCACCTAGGTCCTGGGAACTCCACGGGGTAACTGTGGAAAGTAGATGAAGCCAGCAGGGCTGTTCAGCTTCTCTTGCGCAAGTGGCAAGAGTACTAACAGTTTCTGATTCAACCTAGATCTCTACCACTCCAAGAAGCAAAAGATTTACATACAAGTCTACTTACTAAATTCTACACCAAGAAATCTTATAAGGCTTCAAAAGTCCCATGATAGAAGTCAGGAAGTCAAAGGAGCTAGATAGAGTACACAGTTTAGTCACTAAGACAATGGATAACTGCAAAAAACTGCCAGACACCTCTATTTTAGTTCTGAAGCTGAAAATAGATAAAAGGTTCTTCTAATATTTCAAATTAACAGACTCGAATCACCATTTCCCAAAGTAATTACAAACGGTCACATCCACTGCTCATTTAACAAACCCAAGGTACAAGATTATCTGAACTAAAGGACTCTTGATTTATAAATTCAGAGAATAATCATCAGTTTCTATATAACCCAACTAGTGTCTTGAAAAAAAAAGTCACAAAGCAGAAACACACCCAAAAGAGGTTGGGTAAGGGGGAATGCAAGTAACAAGCCTCCATCAAAAAAAACCCCAAAAAACAAAAAATACTAAAATTCAAGCTGAAAGTGCTGACTTCCTTAACAGCTATAAACTTATACAGTTTCCTACAGAATGACTACAGTTTAAGTTTGGTCAAAGATTTAAGTACTTTAAACCCCAGGAGGGAAAAAAATCGTATCCAATGACATACACTCACTGATAATCTAACTTGGATTCCAAAAACCTGGAATTCAACAACTAATCAGATGTGCCCTGGTGGAGCAGTGATTAAGTGAATTGCTTCCAAAGGAAAAAGCCACAAACGGGACAACCAATGTAAACTAAATGAAAAATAAAGTGTATCTTCCCTCCTCTTTCTGTTTGCCTGTGACTGCCTTCATTCCTGCCTGTACCTTTCCTTTAAAAAAAAAAAAAAAAAAATCAAATCAATTTTCTTAGTAAAGTAGAAAGAATGCCACTTAGAGTTTTAAGAGATGATTTCTGATTTAACAAAGATTTTCAAGAAGGGAATGCTGAAACCTAAAGCAAAATGGCAAACTTTCTAAGTATCCCAACAATATCTCAAGATCTCTAGCATTATCCTACTCAATAAACATAACTAAGTCTACTATATTAAAATGACACCACCATATCCAGTTGCTCAAAAATTGTAAAGATACCCAACTTCTGTAAGAAGTATAGGTGATGGTATAGCACTTGAAGAAATCAAACTGAGGCTTCACTCTGAAGTTTTACTCTACCAGGACTAACAGCTAAAAATGTATGTACTGTTTCTCTACATCTTATTTGTAATTGCTAAGAGGCTTCACTGGTTACCAACCCTATAATCCAATAAAATAGAATAGTAGTCAAACCTGTAAAATTCTCTACTAAATTTCAAATGGTGTCTTAAAACCATAGTGATCTGTAACTATTGCAAACAGAAATGCTACTTTTCAAAGACAAAATAAAAAAAAGCTAATTCTTAAATTACTGTGTTCACACAAAGTTCAAAGAAAATATAAAGGAGACTTTTAAGTTACGTGAAAAAGCATTCAAACATTTATTCTTCCTTTAGTACCTACAAAGTTCAATGATGTTATAAATGGTCTGACAATAAATTTGGTTCATTCAAATTAAATATTACTACACTGACTCATGGAGGGAGTGGTTTGACTTTTGCAGTTCTGAGTCAGAATATACCCGGTCCAGCAGTTCTAAACAATTTTTAATTTGTATAGGTGTTCTAAAATGCTAGCCTTTTCCAATGCTACTAAGTATAACAAATTGTTGCCTTATAGAAAAATCTTAGAGATAATACTTTGAATCCATAGCTCAATTTAAAATGAACAAAGTGCTTTCACATATATTATCCCATTTGACCTTCACAATCTCTTGAAATAAATATGACACACAGACATCACAAAGGAGTGACAATTTTTAGTTGACTCTTAGCCCCAATAAATACTCTTCCTCTTTCTCCCAAAATAAAAAACATAAAAGGCAATTGGGTTTCTTTAATCAGACTTTCCTCTCCCAGACATATCCCAGGTGTCTCATAAAAACTGTCTCAAAGCACACACCCTGGGGCCCCAAGAGAGTTTCAAGGCAGAGTCTCCACCCACATAAAAGTCTAGCTTAGGCCCCAAAGAGCCTCCTCAAGTCAGCATCTCCTAAACGATCCCTAGCCTCTAGTCCTTCAGTCTTCTGCATTAACTTCAATAGTGCTCCTCAGTACAAGCTGCTAGGTCACTACGTGAATAAGAAACTCTAAAGTGAGACAATCTATTTGGAGGGGAGTAATGGTATAGCGGAAAAATCAAGGACTTAGAATCAATCAGACAGACCTGGATTTTTCAATCCAGCTCCAATTCTTATTTCTTCTGACCTGGGACAAGTTACTTATTTAATCTTTTTGAGTCTATCTCTTCATCTCATCACCATTTAAGTCAATGACAGCTCATCATTGTATCTCCAGGGCCTGGCAAATAGAAGACGCAATCTTCTATCACCTTTACAAAAGCTGAGAATTAAATGAGTTTAAAGACCACTGGTTTTTTGATTAATACTAATCCTGAAAAATACCAATGAATTCCATCCCCCATTGAATAGTAACAACACTATTTCTGAAAGCAACATGCTAGTGACTGAAAAAAAGACACCCTAGTGGAGTGAGCAGTTGGTTCACTGCCTCTGACCAACCACAGACCACATACATCCCAAGGACCCAGGTTTCACCCAAGATGTACAACTAAAATAGAAATAAATCAATAAATGCTTCTTCCTCCTCTCTTCCTGCCTGCATGCCTGCTTGCCTTCACTTCTGCCTGCACCTTTCCTTAAAAAAAAAAAAAAAAAAAAAAGGCATGTCCTGGTAGAGTAGGTTAGGTCAATCGCCTCTAAAGGCGCACAGGCCACATAACCCTGAGTTTGTTTCCAGGTCTGGGGGGAAACAAGCAGTGTGAACAACTAAATGGAAATAAAGTGCTTCTTCCTCCTCTTTCTCCCTCCCTGCCTGCCTGTCTGTTCACCTTCATTCCAGCCTGCGTCTTTCCTTTTAAAAAAAAAAAGACACCAAGAAAAATAAAAGTGGCATGACCTGGTGATACAGTGGCTAACCCCACTATTTCTGGCTGGCACAAGTCATCTACATGCCAGGGACCCAGGTTTGGGTTGGCATTCCAGGGCTGGGGGAACAACCAAGATGAACAACTAAATAAACAAAAATGCTTCTTCCTCCTCTCTTCCTTCCTGCACCTTTCCTTTAATTAATATCTATATACAGACAGATATTTCCGACATCTAATTACACATTGCTTTTGCCTCTAATTTCTATTATGTCTACTATCAAAAGGACCACCTTACTCTTTATTTGTCACACTGAAAGATTCCCCCAACTTCTACAAGACTTTTCCTCATTACAGGTAAAATCCATACGAAAACATTCTTATTAAGAACTCCTACTTCTATAACACAAGAATGTGTGAAAAGTCCATGATGATAAGTCCATTCACTACACAATATGAAACAACTTTAAAACATCAGGACCAGAATAGGGGCAAAACACTTGTCAGGCTTCATCCACACAATGGTATGCTGGCAAGTGATTCTGAAGTCTTAATCTATCATTCTGCAGCCTTAATTTCCTTACACACGCTGAATAAGACATAACTTCACTCATTTCCTGTCTGACACTACTCTGTAATACCTAGCATGGCATCAAATATCTAGTATAGTCACGTGAAGCTGTATTTGCAGTTTGGACACTCCAAACAGATAAGCATTTGAAGGTCTACTGTGTTGCTAGAACAAATTCCAAGAAACTATAATTTGTTATAAGCTATAAAATAAATCATCATCAATGTTATTACTATTACTTATAATTTCTTGGGCTTTTCTCCAGGTGGGCAGAAAGAACCCACAATCTACAGAATATTACTTCCATTTACCTAACAAAATACCTTTCACCTGAAAAACTAGCAGTATTTTAGACAAGAGTCTATGCTTCTGAACACTCTCAAGGTAAGAAAAGCCTAGATCCTGGGCAAGGGACAAGCTTTAGTTAGCTCTCAAGAGTTCCAGACTAGGACGGGGTGGCAAACATAGCCTTGATAAATTTAAAAATTGATGTCCATGTCATGAAACACGGGGGGGGCACCCTATTTAACAAAGTCAGAAGACATACTGCCACTGCGGTAGACTCCTATACCTTTTGAACCCAAGGGACTCAGGGACAAGAGGTTCCTGGAAAAAACTCCCTAACCCAGGCCACCAGGGTTCACCATCGCTGTACACAATGACCAGAGCGTCCAGGATGGCTGCTCACACACGGGACACATGCGGGCACACCCTGCCACACTCCCACGTCTCCCAACCTCTCTCACACATTCACTCATATTCTTCCCTCTACCCTTACCCACTCTCCCCCCAGTGACCCCTTTCCCACTCATATTCTCCGCACTCGCCGATTCCCGTCAACTCCCCCGTACACACTCACACCCGCCACTCTCCACACTGATCGCGACCCCCAACTCGCCCCTCCACACTTTCTTCCCACCTACAGCCTCCGCACTCGCTCCTCCTTCCCTCGCCCCGAGCCACTCACACTTTCCCCTTCACGCACGCACATTTCCCACACTCAACATTCTTGCCCCCAGCACACGCCCTCCGTCGCCCCCTCACACACCGTCCCCCGACTCACCCGGTTCTCCACGCTCCCCGGCCGCGCGCCCCGCGCCCCCGGCCCGGCCCGCCCGCCCTCCTTCCGGGGACGTGTCTCGGGCCTGCACTAATGGCTGCGGCGCCTCCCGCCCTCCCTCTCCCCGAGGCCCCGGGAGCCAGCTCGGGGGCCGCCCCAGGGAGCGCACTCACGCTGGCGAGCTGGGAACTGGGCATTGAAGTCCGGCGGCGGCAGGAGCGAGGAGGTGCCTCTCTCCTCAGTCACCTCGGCGGCGGCGGCGGCGGCGGTAGCGGTGGTGGCGGCGGCGACGACTCCCCCCCAGCCTCGGCGCGCGACACCCGGCCCGGCCCGGCGGCGGCGGCGGCGCGAGTCCAGGAGTCCGTCTTGCTGCTGCTACTGCTGCGGCCGCTGCTGCGTCTCCTGCTACCGCCGCTGCCCCCGGTGTCGCCGCTGCCCTGTGGCGTCGCCACGCGCCGTGCCCGGCCGCCGCTGCCGCTCCAGCCGCTACCGGACAGACGACGGTTACAACCCAGCCGATCGCGCCGCCGCCACCACCACTGCGCGCGCAGCCGGAACCAGCTCCCGCCGCCGCCCCTCAGGGGGCGCTGCGGGGCGCGGCGCGCGCGCCCGTCGACCCGCCCCCAGAGCCCGCTGACTGGCTGGCTGGCGGGCTCGCGGGGCCGTTGGACCCGCCCACTTGCCCCGCGGAGCGCTGACCTACTGCCCCGGGCGCCTCCCCCGCTCCGCCTCGTGGTTCGTTCCGCACCGCACTCCCGGCTGCGGCAAGGCGCGTCCATGTGACCCGGAAGGGGGGCAGAGCGAGGCCCGGCGTCGTCGTCCACGCCGCGGCCGGGCCAATCACACCTGCACCCCGGCGAGGGCCAGAGGCTGCCTTGTGACCCGCAAGGTCCAAGGGCTGTTTGCCGCATCCCAGACAGTGAGTCCTGGGACCAGAGTCAGAGAGGACCGGTCGGCGATCGAGCCCTTTGCTCGGGGATTTCCAGCTCCAAAGTGGGGACCAGGGCAACTCGGTTCTTGGCTGCCCTTCCTCAAGGCCCCAAATACATGGCTGGTGCGTCGTTACGGAGGATATTTCTGCGTAAGCTTCCTACACACACACACCACACACCACACACACACACCCCCACCCCTCCGTGACCAAATTTCAGACTTCCAAAAGACAGTTTCTTGGACGAGTTATTGTTTGAATATTTGCAGTTAGTAAGAAGAAATAATTACCAGCTTCTTCCTGGGGACCTTTCACATATCAAAATACATATCTTAAACTATGGGGGGTGGGGGAGAGATTAAGAGGAAACCCTCAATTTCAAGATCACCAGTTTAATTTCCCCTTTAACGATAGGGATTATTTTAGATATTACAATATTGCCACTTGCATTTGGGAGATGGTCAGAAATTCTTGAATTCTTTGTCGGCTCATGTGTTTTGGTTTGGAAAATGTGGTCACCGATGAGTTGGGAGACTGGTCTGGGCCACTGCCAGAAAGAGGCACTAGAGGCTGATTGACAGGAAGAGGCTTCTCCTAGAGGGTGGAGGGAGCAGCTTCTCTGTCCACCCTAGGAAGTCTCACCTGCCCAGAGCCAGCACCTCTCAGAAGGGACTCCTGAGGACCAGCAGAGTACAGGACAAAACACAGGGGCTATGGATTAAAAGGGAGCTAATGTTCAAATCCTGGTCTTCCCATTCACTAACTGGAGATCTTTGGGCAAGTTGCTTACTCTTCCATAGTCCATAATTTCCCCATTTCTGATATGGGGCGCTATAGCCTGTCTTATTGAATTGTTATAGGAAATAAATAGATGATATACAGAAGGAACTCCTGCCCCTTGGACTCTGAGTGCTGCACCCTGTGGGGAGAAAAGGTCAATTGCCATCATTAAACCTTTCCCACAAGGTAGAGCTGGAACATTGCTCCTGACCAGAAGGCTTCCATTAGAGCTTAGAAGCCCAAAGAAAGGTCTTACGACTCAGCTGCATCAAGCCACAACACAGAACTCAGGATGTTCACCCCCAGCAGGTGGCTCAGAGAGGGTATTCCAGGGCAAGGTTGGCTGGCAGGTCTGTGTAGGAGTCAAGGTCCTTGAAGCAAGAGGGGCTGCAGATCAGAATTAAGGCTCTTGGGTGAGGGGCAGGAGTGCAGCCACAGCTTTGTTGTATCTGCCTCTAGCAATCAGCCTTTTCCACTTCCTTGAAGCACAGGCCTAAAACAGAACTGCCTCCTCTGCAAAACTTTTTGCTCAATTTCCCAGTAATTGATTGTTCCGCTAAAGTCTAAAACAGTTTATGCAATCCTCTGTCATAGCACTTATGACATTGTATGGCAAATGGCTGTTTTCATGAGTCTCCCCTACTTTGACCTAGTTGGGGCAATCTAGTAGATTATTAACTTAATGAATCTTTCTCCATCTAGCACTCAACCTGGCCCTAACATGTCAGTCAATAATATAATAACACGAGATAACAATAATGACTACTATTTATTAAACATCTATTCTGAGCCTTGGGAAAAGTGTTTTTAAGTAGAGTATCAAGTTCATGCTTCACAATAACCTTATGAGGAAGGTATTATTACCCTCTCTCTAAACCTGGTGGGAGGCTCAGCGAGATGAAGTGACAGAATCAAGATTCAACCTCTGTACCTGCATCTGAAGTCCAAATAAGCTCTTGGTCTCTGCCCTCCAGTCAATAACGGGTACCCCTCAGAATATTCCTTCTGAGATCCTGGAAACACCTCCTCTGAGAATGAAAGACCTGAGACCATACCACTACTGCAAGCTCCCCACACCCCCAGGACAGCAGGGAAATGATCAAACTCCTGACATGAATGACCTCATCCAAGTGGTTTCCCAAGGAAGCTGTACACCTTAAACAGAATTCAATCGGTGTGCCTTGGTGAGTTAGGTCAATCACCTCAGAAGGAGTAAGGCACACCCCAGTGGGCGGGGGTGCAGGGGTGTGTGAAGCAACCAGTGTGAACAACTAAAATTAAAATAAACATGCTTCTTCCTCCTCTCTTAAAAAAAAAACCCAAAAACCTCAACTGAGCTGCAGGTTCATTACAACGTGAGCCGCCCTTGGCAGTGAGTTTTACACACAATAAGTGCCCTGAGTGTACCCAGTGCCTTTGCTGAAGCATTCCAAGTACCAATAGCTTATTAATCCTCTGGGTGCCCCTGGGAGGCAAAACTGGCGGTACTCTTGACTGATTTTATAGTTAGCTCCTTGAGAGCAGGAACCGGATGAGAGCAGGAACTGGATAGGCCCACTCCACACGTGAGTTAGAGAAAGGTTATGGTAGTGTGGGAAAGAAACTGAAGTCCTCCAAGAAGTGATTTTAGACAGAGATGGTAGGCACAGCCCAAGTCTGGCTCTCACTTTGGGACTCTCAGCTGTTTTGTCAGGCGTCCTTGAATTGCCATTTAATGACTGTAACTTTGGGAAGTTATTTCATCTGAGTCTCCTTTACCCCATCTGCAAGATGGAAAAGCTAACGTACCTCATAAGGTCATTTGGAACATGACAGGAGTTAGTGTATGTAACTCAAGCAGCACCATGCTAGACAGAGTGAGCTTTAACAAACGTTAGCTAGTGTTACAGTTATTGGAATGGTATTTAGCATTGTGGAATGTGTAAATGGAATGAGCTTAGATGCTACTAACTATAGAGTTTATTTCAGGTTGCAGGCTGTGCTCTTTACTATTTTGTGACCTTGGACAGATGGCTTAACTTCCCAAATGAAGCTCTATCCTCATCTATGAAAGCAGGCCTTGAAAGTGCTTTGTATATGGTCAAGCACTATGGTTTTGGACTATACACAAATCCCAGTTTTGCCCTCTAACGTTTCCTCATCTGTAGTATGGGTGTGATAATCCCATCTATCGCAAAGGGTTGTGGGAAAAAAAAAATCAAATGATCTAAGACATTATGTAAAGTGCCCAGCACAGTGAGAGGTCACTTCCTTACCCCCTAATTAGTGTCGCCTTCAGTGTCCTGAAGTCATGGAGTTGCAGGGTGTAGTGGAAAATGAATGGAACCAACAGAGCTGCGATTACTCCAGGCTCTGCCACTGTGTGTCCTTGGGCGAATTATCTAAGGGCTCCGAGTCTTCAGAAACCTTACCTCTAACACAAAATAAGCTAGGTCTACGTTGCAAAGTTTTACGACGATAACAGCAGCTGACCCAGCACAGACCCTGCCTCAAAGAGCTACTAACAAACGCACAGACCCACTTTTATGGAAAGGACCCAATTGGAAACAACCACCAAAATTCCCTAACCCGACACCGACGAGATGCCAAAGAAACGACCTCTCCACAGTTCAGCTGAGCTTGGGAAGTTCCCGCCCAGCACCGCTTAGCTTGTCTGGACCCCGCCAGTGGACCGGTCAAGAGCAGGCCACGAGAGCACCCAACCCTCCCAAAGTGATAACCCGGAGGAGGAGGAGGCAGGGGGGGAGGAAAGAATGTACTGATTCACCGCCCCACCCATCCCCTGCCTCTAATCTCTCTTCCGGAATTTTACGGCCCTCTTTTACTGGGCGGAGGCCAAAGGGGCAGGGCGCGGGATCCTGCAGGCGGAAGGAATCCCCCCTCCAACCCCTCTTTGCCAATCAGCTTCTGCCGGACCCCCCCACCCCAGCTGTAGCCCCGCGAAGACCACCCAGACAGAAGCGCTCCCCGCGTGTGGCTGGGCAGAAGCTGTGAATTCCGGGAGACGCCGAGGCTCGCTCGGGGGTGGGTCCGCGGGCCGAGAGTTGGCTCTCCCCGTGCCGAGGAGAGCTGGGAAGCAGCAGCCGAATCCTGGCTGGGCTTCAGCGCACCGAGGCCGAAGCCCTCTCCTGGAGCCTGCCTGCAACCAATCAGCGTCAGGAGCCCCATCGCCACCGCTCACAGGTGTAACTGGGTTTCAGCCAGAGAAGAAAAGGACTTAAGCAACTGGTAGCGAGGGAGAGGGAAACGTTGAGAAACCTGGCTCGGCCTCCTTATTTAATCTTACAGAGATGGGAACAGTGAAGCCCCGGGCTCTGCTCAAGGCAGTCCTGGCCCCAGACCTGTTCTTTAACCTCGGGCGCTGCCCAGCCTGTTGGGTTTGGTTCATGGGATTCTCTGATATTTCGAGACTTAATTTCCCCGTTTTTTTTTTTTTTTTGTAGTAATTTATTAGTAACGGAAACAAGAGCTGTTAAAAGTGAAGCAAAGGCACTAAAAGGCAATGTATTAGCTGCTAAAGTTTTTTGAGCACTTAGTAGTGCCAAGTACTGTTCAAAGCATGATGTGTGTGTATTAATTACTTTCATTTTCACAACAATCCTCAAAGTTTTACAAATGGGGAAACTGAGGTGGATAACAGCAAGAGCGAAGCCAACCTTACCAAAGTCATCACCAAGCTAATATATGATAGAGCCGGGACGTGAACCCAAAAAGTCATTTCCACGGCTGCACACCCTCAACCACAATGCTGTCTGCTTCTCTGAGAGGCTGTGGTTACCACCTACCTGCATTCTGGATGTAGGTTCAGCAAGTGTAAACTTCATTATGGCAACCTCTTTCAAAGTGACTTAGATGATCTGTGTGTTATCAATGTTTAATATATGCTGTCTGACCGTGATAATGTTTCTATGTGCTGAGCCATCACAGCGCCAGGTGAAGTGGGGCAAGCAAGGTCGCTTTGTGAAATTGAGAGGACTCCTTCCGCAGTGGTGCACAGTTGTTGTTGGTTTAAAGCCCAATGATAGTTTGCCTTTTGTTAAAATGAGAGTTTGTCTTTTTAATTTTTTTAATGCAGACATCACCAGAGGAAAAATATTACCTGGGCCCTGTCAGCCATGTTCATGTAATGAGAATGAGATGATCAGAGCTTTCTTAAAAATGGGTTTTAGTAGGAGAAAAAGCAGGACAATGAACTCGCCAAAAATAACATCTAAAAAGAACTCCAGACATTAATCTAATGCAACCCCACTTTTATAGGTCCAGGTAAAGAAAAGGAGTTTCCCAGACCACTCAGATATTAAGGGCCTAAGAAGGGATGAGAGAGCCACTGTGGGGAAGGGAAGAGAAAACCAAGCAGAGACAAAAGATTAATCTTAATATCAGTAGCTTTTCCTCCTATTTGTGTCTTTAAAAAAATCTTCCCCCACCCAGCCTTAAAAGTGGTACATTAATTTTATAGTGTGTTAAATTACACTTTAATAAAACCGTTAAAATGGAACTAGAGCAGATTATGCTTAGTGAAATAAGTGGAGAAAGACGAATACTGCATGATTTCACTCATATGTGGTATGTAGAAAAAACAAAAAGAATGAACTAAATAAAACAGATTTTAGTCTATAAAACCAAATTAGAGGTTACCAGGGGGAAGAGGGGCAAGGGGTGGCCAAATGGGTAAAAGGAGTCAATTATATGGTAAAGGATAGAACTGGACTATTAGGGATGAACTTAATGTAGTATATAGAGCTGTTGATTTATAATGATACACACGTTAAACAAGTATATTATAATGCAGTGTTACTTCAATAACTTTTTAAATAAAGCTGTTAAAAATAGGGCATATTTCTTAAAAGGAAAAATTTAATTGCAGAGTTGAATGCTTAAAAAAGTAAGTCCCCTAAAATCATACCCAAAGAACCACTATTAACAATATGTATATTATATTGTTCCTTCAGATTTTTCTCTGTATATTCATACACCTGTGAATGTGTGTGTGTGTGTGTGTGTGTGTGTGTGTGTTTAACAGAAATGGAATTCCTTCACTTAACAATATGTCTTGGACAGTTTTCTTTTAAAAAAAATGTATTTATGTATTTATTTTAAAGGAAATATGCAGGCAGGAATGAAGACAAGTAAGCAGGCACTTTATTTTTATTTTTAATTGCTCACATTGTCCCCCCATTTTCAGCCCCTTACACCCAGGACTCAAACCCAGGGGTGTGTGGCCTATGTCTTTCGGAGATGACTGACCTAACCACTGTTCCACTAGGGTGTGCCCTCTTAGACAGTTGACCATGTCAGTACATTTAGATCTACCTTATTCTTTTAAAGGCTGCCTATATAGTCTGACTGAAGTGTAATTTGTTTCACAGGTTCTCTAGTGGTAGATATTTGGATTGATTCCAATTTTTTGCTTTTGCAAGCAGTACTGAAATGGACATTTTTGCATATACATCTTGGCTCCCTTTTAAGGGGAATTCTGTAGGATACATTCCCAGAGAAGCTGTTCCTTTTAAAAGACTTCTTAAGTTATCATTTATCATTTTCATCTTATTCCAAATGCCCTGACATACAAGCCTGTTCCTGATCAAAACCACATAAAGTGCTCAGGATGTAGTACACGCTAAATATCTATTAGTTACTCACGTGATTATTACATTTGTTTCACAGTATCATTCGTCTGGTGGGCAGAGGCTCATTGTTTTAGTCAACAGTTACTGATTTTCTGCCGCACGATGACCCTGATGATCTGACAGTGAACAGGTGTGAACTTGCCCTCAAAACGTTGATGGGCTAGTGTTGGTGATGTTTGCTGGCAATTAGAATGTAACACTGTGAGATAAGTACTGCAAAAGTGGTATGTAACCCAACTAAAGGAGAGTAAGAAAGGGCAGGGAGAAAGAAGTAACCTCCTGAATAATCCAAAGAAGGAAGACAGTGAGTACCCCAGCCACCAAAAGCATGCAAGGAGGAGTCAAGAAATCCTGGTAGGAAGAGTGAACCAAATCAGAGGCTCCAAATGTCCACCACCTCGGACTGGTGCTAGCACATGAAGAAAGAAAACAAGGATAAAGAAGTGCATTTTCATATGCTAAATATATTCCGTCTTTAAGGGACAGTCATTCTGGGATATATCCTTCCTAGTTTTCTTTTTGGTATTAAAATGTCCTTTCTTTTATGAAGCTGTGATTATAGTATACGAGAGTTGTTTTTCTTTCATGTTCTTATTTGGCCAAATTAAAAACTGGTGATCATATCCAGATCACATCATATTTTTCTTTTCTTTTTAACTTTGTTGATGACATCTAAAAGTCTGGGAACTGCTGAGCCAGGTGACTTCTAAGGTTCTTTCCATCACTGTGACTAGAAGATTCTCTGCTCAACAGTGAATAAGGCCTAAAGCTAACAGATTAGGAATCTGCTAGCCAACCCCTTTTCAATAGACCTAAAGTAAAAATAAATGCATAAGTACATGAGTAAGTAAAAGAAAGAAAAACAAAAACAATCTGGTACCCTCCCAAACATTTTATTTTCCCAAACCACATAAGAGTAACTCAAGTTTCCATGTAGACTTGCTCTCCTGGTCCCGGGAAATGCAGCACTGAAGAGAAACCACAGAAATAACAGACAGAAGTGATATGGGAAAAATCAATTTGGTGCAGTTTTCACAAACCTTTAAAATAGAGCAATTTAAGTGATGATGGGGTTTCATGACCAGAGGCAGCAGAGCCTCTGATGGGAATGCTGGTGTTTTTCTCGGGAGTGGATGGGAGGGGGAGAAAATGGGTTTTTCCCTCCCCTGCCACTTATAATAAAATGGAAGCAATGAAAAGCAAAGGTCTCTTGTAATGTCCCATTAAGAGGAACAAATGAAATGCAGCTCCCCTGTAGCCAGAAAACACAAACCCTCAAACAGGCCCTGGGCCGGCCTTCCCTGCCAGTGCTGCTGGAACCAGGTATTCACCAGCACACCTGGCACTGTGGTTACCATAGCAATGCCTCACCTCTTGCATTCCTTGACTTGGGGGTTGAGACTGGTTCTGGGCACATTTGGGTTTTCCTGTTTCTCCGTGACTTCTGGAAAAGGAAAGGGGAGGAGAGAAGAGGAGAGGAGTCCAAGTCAGCTTGCCAGCTCTCTTGGCTAATGACTTTTCATCTTGTGTCAGCGAGGCCTCTCAAGGTTAGAGGGGCTTGCAGCAGGGTGAGGAGTAGAATAGGCTCTGTTGGAACCCAAAAGACCTACGTTCAAATCCCAGGTCATGGATGAATCCATTTATTCATTCAAACAAGCCCTTCTCTGGGCCAAGCAGGAGCAGGTACTGAGGGGACAGACTAGCCACAGTTGGCTCTCAGAAGGAAAGCAGGTCAGAAGATGACACAGGCATGACCTGGTGGAGTAGCATAGGTCTCCTGCCTCCATTGAGCGAAATCCACATACATCTCAAGGACCCGGACTCACAACCCAGGGTCTGGGAAACAACCAACATGAATAAATAAAATGCTTCTTCCTCCTCCTTCTTCCTGCCTGCCTGCCTCTCTATCTTCATTTCTGCCTGTGCCTTTCCTTAAAAAAGAAAGATAAGAGCCAATATGTTAAGTGACCAGTCCTGTCACTGCCCAGAGAGGTGACCCTGTGGGAAACAGGAATGAAATGAAGCCCAAGCTGCAATGAGATGGCTCTTAGGAACACTCCAGGCTAGGGCTCTTTCCTCTTGGGACCTCAAGATTTCAGTATGAAAGACATCAAATTAAAGGTGACAAAGGTTGAGACTTGCTCAGACAAGTCACTCCACTTCCTGAGCCTCAGTTTTCCCATATGTAAAGCAAAGTTAATAATAACTGCCTTACTCATGTTGAAAAAAATTACATCAATATATAATGATGAAGCAAAGAACAGACAGACTTGCCTCCAAACACTGAGCCTCCAGTGCCCAACTGGGTGACTCTGGATAACTCTACAATTTAGTCCCTCTGAGTATGTTTCCTTGTCTGTAAAAGGATGATCACAACGATACTAATCATTGCTTGCTAGAATTAGATAATACATGTAAAGCACATATCACAAGCATAACCTAAAATGCTAGCTACTACTTCCTTTTTTTTTTTAAGGAAAGGTGCAGGCAAGAATGAAGGCAAAATAGGCAGGCAGGAAGTGGGAGGAGGACGAAGCATTTTGTTTATTTTATTTACCTGTTCAAATTGGTTGCCTCTGGGTTTAGAACTCGGGACCTTGGGATGTACATGGACTACGCCCAGGGTGTGCTAGACCCCTGTGCCACCATGACACAACTTTAATTTTTATTAAAGGAGTACAGTTCCTGATCCAGTGCCTGATGTGCCCTGTCAGATATTATAATCAATAGTGCCATATGTGCAGAGAGCCTGGCACCTGGATGGCACTCTATACATATCACTTGTCCAGCCTTTTCTGGACCTTTTCCTCCTGCCATTCCACCTTCTCTAGCTCTCAAATGCATCAGCTCTGTCTCTTCCAGTTCACACAGAGTGTGGCTGGGGATCTGCTTCTGTGGCTGGGGATCTGCTTCCATGGCAAGCCCCTTTTCACCTTGGCCTTCGCTTCTCTTTTGAACTAAAGCGGGGAAGAGGGCCTGGGCCTGGCCCAAAGGCCTGGCCCCACAGGACGCCCCTGGAGACTGAGGTAGGGGAAAAGGCAGGGAGTGCGTCAGCCTGATGCAATCACAGGCTCATTGCTTGGCCCACTTCCTCCTCTTTGGGTGTTTACTGGAGACTGGATTCCACAGGAACCTTGAAAGTGTGCTCTGACCGTGGAGGAGGGCAGCCCACACAAGTATCCCTGCTTCGGGGACAGTTCAGGAAGAAAATGATACTGTGCCCGCCTGGGCTTCAGGAGCGCTGGGCTCAGGGACACAGAAAAGATACCAGGGGTCAAATCCAGAGGGAGGGGCAGGCAAGGCAGGGAGGATAGGACTAACTATGGGCTGATGCCAGGGCCAGCTTCCAGACCCAGCTCTGAGAGGCTCCATGAATAGGCTCTTTATCCCAAGACTAGAAGCTCAGGGGGAGGGAGCCCTGGAAAGGGGTCTCAGGTGACAAGGAGCCTCAGAACAAGCTCAGATAATTTTGTCCCTTCCTTCCCAGTAGAAATCCTAATGGAGAGAAGTTTCTTTCAAGGAGTTGGCTTGCCAGCCTTTTGCTAGGACCTTCATTTGGGAGGCCTCTCTCCAAGCCCACAGCCTTGCTAGGTCACCTAGAGAAATCCTAAGAAGTGCAGTGTTGCTTAGTGGCAAAGGACACAGGACAGGCTTTTGGCAGTCAATTCTCAGCCTTTCCAGTCACTGGCTGGATGCCCCAGGCAAGTCTCCTCACCTCTAACCCTCAACTTCCTCCTGTCAGATGGGTTCTTCAGCTAAACTCCAGAGAGAGAGCCTGCAGGCCCAGGGAACTGTGCCTGGCCCAGGAAAAAGCCCTCCAGAACTGTTAAGATATTGTTATTTTAATTAAGACTTACGAGGCAGAGAGAGGGAAAAACATCCCAGCATTAACTGTTGGCTCCCAAGTCCAAGCACGAGAGAATTTTTCTTACAGAAGAATTTTTGCCCCTCTGAAGCTGGGGCCTGTCTGTCTTTCTTTCAATAAGTAATGACGGTCTCCCAGTTATCAGCCGAGTCCGACCGCCCCTCCCCCGGCGCGGTGAAACCAGGCCCTCGAAGCTTGCTCAAGCTCCTGAGTCATTCAGCAAAACCGGCCCCAGATAATCAGTGGATCAAGGAAACGAGATGCAGAGAGGGGAAAACCCAGCCGCAGCACCAGAGCCTCTTGAGAGGTCCTTCCCTCCGCCGGCCCTGCAGAGGGGCTTTCATTTCAGCTTCCATAAACCAGGCCGCATCTGAATCCCTGCCAGGCCCTTCTGCACTTAGAACAAGACATTCGCTACACCTGGGTCTCTACCCCACCGTTAGGGAATCCCAATGACACTAACTCTTTACAGGGGACAACGCCCTCCGACCCTCCACTCCCCAGTCCCAGGGGGCGTCTCCCCCCCACCCCGTCTCCCTTCCCCCCTGTCTACTCACTTCTCAGCGCCTGTAAGTTGACTTCTATCCAAACGCTCCACTCCCATCGCACTCATAAATAAATTCTTAATTGGCCAAAGCCAAAAGCTTCTCTCCAGCTGTTTCTATTTCTCTAGACATTCGGAGGTGTTGTGCAGCCTCTTTGAACTCTCCTTCCAGGCTTCTGTGAGATTCCATCCCGGTCCTCCTCCCTCTGCCCTCAGACTGCTGGGTGTAGATTGCCGGCTGCCTTCTATCCCTTAAATATCAGTCCTCCTGGTTCTGCTCTTATTCCTCTCCCTCTGCTGTTCCTCAGGCTTAATTCCCCAGTTTAATCGGTGCCCACTTCTTTCACTTCCATCTCTCTGTAACTGACTTCCCAGATCCCATCTCCAGCACCGATCTTCGCCATGTGCCACCTGCCTACCAAATGGCCTTTTTCGCGTGACCTCAGGCGCCGCCAGCTCAAGCTGCCTAAAACCTGAACTCTTCACTGCCCCCAAACTGCTCCTCCTCCTCCCATGTTCCCAGAGCACCCAGTCTTAATGAGGGATGATCCCTCTTACCCTGTTCCCCAAGCCAGAAGCTCAGAAGCCACTCTTGCCCCCTCCCTGCTCACAAATCCCCATGTTCTTAACCTCTTCTAAAACCCTGTCTCTCCACTGTTGCTGTTCCACACAGGCCTTCATCATGCCTCAAAGTCTACACTATCACACTTCTAGTACGTGGGCTCCAGCCTTTAGTGTATTTCCCCTTTGCACCAGACTTGTTTTGGAGTCTGCCCAGCTATAGTCCTTCTGAGAACCGACTGAAGAGGTTGCTCTAGACCCGTGTCGACCTGTCACAGCCACAGTGATCAGAACCAGAGTGCACACTTGACCCAAGGTGAACTGAGTTTTGCCTCCTGGGACTCTGAAACTAGGGCACAGTAACTCTAGTCCAAATACCCTCAAGGCTCCCTTCAGTAGTGAAAATAAGTGAAACCACCCAATGAAAGGCCATAGCAATGGGCACTTGTGGCAAATGCCTCCTCTCAAGGTAGCAATGCTACTCTGCTCTAGCAGATGGTTGACCATGGGAGTAGAGGCCCAGGCTTGTCATATATTCTGATTTTCCAAAATTTTATGTGAAATTTCTCAATTTTGAAGATTGGACACTAATTCTTTCAAATGCCACAGGCTAAGCATAGCTTATATCATATTAGAGGGCTGCCAGATTGTAATCGGCACTAGGGAGTCAGGTTTAGGCACTGCACTAAAGCTGGGGACAGTTGCTTTCTTCCACATGGATGCAGAAGAAACAGAGAAAGCTGTCAATTTTGAGGGGAGAGCAAAGAGTACCTCCTTAGCCCCCAAGTACACCACCTGCATGGGTTTCTTGGCCCGGTACTTCCTGCTCTTCTTTCCAAGGCCAGGATGATGCAAAGTTAAAACTAGGGGCCCTGCACTCAGGCAGACCTCGTTCAAGTGTTGGGTCCTTGACTGTGTGCTACTGAGCAAGGCACCCCCTCTACACTCTGAACCTCAGTTCCTTCCTTGTAAAATGGGGTGTTGTCTTCATAAGTGCTTTCCTCCCTTATTAGAATTAAGGGAATTATTGCTCAGAAAGTCCTTTGTAGAGTGCCTTGAATCCAGTAAACATTGAATGAATATTAGCCACTATTACTATAACTGCTGTTAGTGGCATTATTCCTTCTTAGTCCAGCCCTCTCTCTCAGAACTCGTCCTGTTTGTATAACTCTCTGGGCATTTACCATTTGCTCTTATTACTTATCACTATTGATCTGCCTTGCTGTATTGTAAACTACTAGAGGGAAAGGCTACATTTTATCTCTTCAGACA
Organism: Solenodon paradoxus; assembly: GCA_004363575.1. Taxonomy (NCBI): domain Eukaryota; kingdom Metazoa; phylum Chordata; class Mammalia; order Eulipotyphla; family Solenodontidae; genus Solenodon; species Solenodon paradoxus. The sequence continues at coordinate 172,084 of RJWH01002755.1, forward strand.
GGGGGTAGGGAGAATAAAGTTGGAATGCAGTGTTTGTACATAACAGATGCTTGAGAAATATTTATTTATCGGTATACTACTTGAAATTTCAATCTCTTTGAGAGCAAAGGCCTTGTGTATCTGACTTACTGTTGTATGCCCCGAGCCTAGTACGGAGGGCGTGAGCCTGAGCACCTACAGAACCCTCAATGAATGTACATTGAATAAAAGAAAGGCATCTCATAGGCCTCCACCAGGACTCTTTAACATATCCTAAGAGCCTATGAGTACAAATCTTAATCCACTGTTTTAAAAGAGTAGGGCTTCAAATCTGTGTTGGAATGGCACCCCATTTTTTCTTGGGAGAACTGTCCTTCCTCCACTCAAAGAGGCTGACCCACCTCAGCTATAGGAGTAGTCTTGTGATCAGAGCAGGCCAATCAGAGGTGGCTATCCCCTGGCCACAGTGATTGGTTCAGAATGAGTGTATAATTCAAGCAAAGCCAATCAGAACTGAGATTATTGGAAAGGAGAGGTTTGCTTTCCACAGAGGAAGCTAAATTATCAGAATATAATTCTAGAGCTGCTAGTGGCCATATTGCTACCCTAAGGAGAAAGCCAACCTAGGAATGAGGCAAACACAGGAAAAGGTCCAGCTGAGAAATGGAAAGAGATAGGTTCCTAATATGTTTTGAGCAAGTGGATCTAGCTGTGTCTAAAGCCAAGCCTTTGACTATTCTGTTATAGTCAAGAAATTCCCCTTCTTTGCTTAAGTCATCTTGAGTTGGGTTTCTGTCATTTATATCCCAAAGAGTGATGATTAATATTTGAATATCACAGACAGTCATAGCCCACAGAGATGTACACCTCTATGGGAATTCCCCCAGCCCACAATGGTCCCCTTTCTGTAAGAACTGCACCCCCTCCCTCCCAGACTAGATTAACAGTGTGTTTCTACAACCCAACACTGTCCCCATGGCCGCAACAGGCTGGACCAGAAGCCGACATGCACTGCAGTTTCATCAGATCAGATTCTCTCTCCAGGGGATTTGGATTTGGGGCTGAGAGAGTCTCCTTCAGTCTAGGCTGCATGCTTTAACTGCAGGGTGTAAAATTGGGAGCCCAGAGAAGGTCACATTCATGGGGCAGCAGAGAAGCTGCTGAGCTGAAGGAGAAGGATGAGGCTGACACACACAGGGAAGCAGAGGCCACGCTCATGGTTTCCCAGAGAGGAAAGGAGAGAAAAAACAAGAGAGAAGACAGGGAAAGAGAGTGAGCGGCTTCCCCATTCCTCATGAGACTAATTACTTCTCCTCTTGGGTTCTTGAGATTTCTGTGTTCATATAAATCTCTCCCTCACCATTACCCTCTTTTTTTTTTTTTTTTTTTAAACTTAAAATAGCACTAGTGTTTTTTAGGTTTTGTTTTTATTTGTAACTAAAAGGTTTTTAGATAAGCATCCAAGGAACAAGTCTATAGCCAAGGTGTTCTATTACGAGGCTGACAAAGACTCTGGGCTCCCTAAATTGAGACACCCACACATCCAATGAAGAGCTGTGTAACCTTGGCCAAAATACCTGGATTCACCAACTGGCTTTCTCTATAATGGGATTAATCATACCGACCTTACCAGGTTGTTGTGGAGACTGAAAAGATAAAGTGGAAAGAAGAACTTCACACACTGTTGGGCACCAGGAAGTCATGTGATCAGTGCTGAACACTGAAGAAGGTTGGGTCCAAGGCTGGCACAGTCCACTGCTGGGTCCCAGCGAGGACTCAAAAAGAAATTTTAAAGGGACAACCCTTTTCCCATCAGCACCTTTTTCATCTAATTAGTACCAATTTTCAAAAACACTGAGGAGGAAAGGAATACCTTTATTTTAAAAGTGTCCATTCTGGGTCCACCTGGGCTTATCAGCAAAGTCTCCCAGGTGCAGTCTACATCTCAGGGCCTTGCACCAAGATGGAGCAACCAAGATGAACAACTAAATAAAAAGAAAGGGATGCTTTTTCCTCCTCTTTCTCCTGTCTACTTCCTTACTCACCTTCATTCCTCCCTGTACTTTTCCTTTAAAAAAAATTGTATATTCTGACATTCTAATGATATAATCAGACAAGATAAAAGATATTGGCATGAGGATGCTCATTGCAGTAGTGTAGATATTATGAAAAAAATTGGGAAATGACTTAAATGTCCAGCATTTGATATGTTTTCTTTGACAGATGATGGTACATACATACGTACAAGAGAATATTAGGAAGATGTGGAGGTAAAAAGAAACAATATTTTAAAGTAAAAATAAACATGGAGTCAAATGCAAAATGTGATGGGGTATAATGCAAAATTTGTCTGAATTTGGAAGGTAAGAGTCCAATATTGCAAAGAAACTTCTCCCACTCCCTCAGCCTCCTCCACATAGTCTCACATACCACCCGTCCAGCAAAGCTTTCATTCTCTTCCTTTAGGGTAACTGGAGTGGAAAAATTTAAGAAGCATTTATGTAATACAAGTCCTGAGGCTTCTAACATTAAAGGTATTGACAAGGATAGATATCCACAACATTTTCTACAGGGGAAAAAAAAAAGCAAAGCAATTTAGAAAAATATTGCCAAAAATGTGAACAGTGGTTATCTCAGGTCATGGGATTTCAAGCAGGTTTTCTTTTCTTCTTTGTGCTTTTATGTGTTGTTTGAATTTTCTAAAATGTGTGTGCATTATATTTATGAGAAAAGATAAAACTATTAGGGGAGACTATCTTGATTTTTTTTTTTTTCCTATATAGTTCACAATTCAGGTTTTACCAGATTTGTTCTAACACATCTTCCTTCTTCAGTAACAGAGATTCACCTGGCAGCCCAGTCCTCTGTAGAACTAAAGACAGAAGCTTTCGAACTTGGCCAAAGAGCAAGGTGGCTCACTACTGCTCTCTCCTGGTCAGAAGAAGTTAGAGCCTGTTCTGGCTAAATGGAGCACTGGGTGCACCTGCACCCAGATGGCCAAGGTCATCAACAGGGATGTGACTTCTGGCTACCCCAGCAGTCGTCAGTATGCTGTAGGAGTTCACTGGCATTAGTAGTTCAGCATTCCACCCCCAAACAGGCCGTGACCTGGGCTTAATCAGGCTGAGTGTGAGAACTGCAAATCCATCTAGACAATGCTGTCCACTCCAAGACAGAAGCTCCCAGGAGATGCTCTATACCTACTGCTAAAGCAAGTGATAGAGACCTTCCTGTCCACTGGCAAGCACTGGTGGTCAGGATTTGTGATATGAAAAGTAGAAGATAGGGTTGCAAGATAACTGCATCACCCTAATCACAAAGGCCATTGTCTTTCTATGATTCTTTAACTTTTCAAAATATTTCCTGAGGCAGCTTGAGGTACAATTAAGTTCCTCCAAGGAGGCTTGCTACAGAAAACTGATGACAGCAAAAAAATGGAAACATCAAACTAAGCCAGTATGGCAGCATTTGGACAAAATGGAATAATGTGCAGCTGTTAAACAGAATGAGACATCTGTGTGTGCTCTTTTGAAATAATCTCCAAAATTAATTTTTAATTTAAAAAGAAGAAAGATGAGATGTGTAACAAACAGCAAGAGGGAGTGTGTATGTCTTAAATAAGGATCTGTATCATTAAAGATATATTTATTTAGTATGTATGAATATATTGCAAAGAAACACCAATAGTAATGACTGCCTCTGGGGATGGCAAACTGAGGTCACAGCAATAGGAAAAAGAACTATTTTCACTCTATATCTCTTTGTACTAAGTTCTTTATCATGTGTTTTATTAATTATTAAAGATAAATTGTGTTTAAATATTTTAAATAATATGTTTCAAAAGATATTTTGATATAATGGATCAGAAAAAGTTATATTCAAATCTAAAACTCTGAAACTTACCAATTGTATGAACGTAGGCCATCACTTAGCTACTCTAAACCCCAATTTTCTCCTAACTAAATTGGGATTAGTAATATTAATCTCATGGCATTATTATAAGGATTAAAGATAAGCATTTGGTTTCAAAACAATCTAATTGCATAACTCAAGGGTGCATTATTCAGTTTGTCACCTAGATGAGTGATACCTTTGGAGATAAACATAGAGCTGGCTCTTTGAATACATGACCTGGTACATAGTATATGCAGGAGGGAAATGTATAATTTTCATATTTATCATCTTATTTTAATTTGTCATCTTGTACTGAAGAGACTGGAATGGATCAGCAACCAAACATGGCTTGGAACTTAAGTCTCCAAATTCCTACTTTAATTTGAAAGCAAAAGACAGGATAAAAGTTAGGGATTGGGCACATCCTTGTGGCTTAGGGAGCTGAGGCACCTAAAGTGCAGACCATGTAGAGTCCAAGGACCCTGGTTCAAGACGCTGGGCTGAGGGTTAAAAAAAATTTTTTTTTAAAGAGATGGGGATCAAGTCATCTAGGTTGGAAAGTAAAAAAATAAAATTATATCTATTTGCCGATAACATGATCTTGTACATGGAACATTTTAAGGAACGACACAAAGAACTAATAAAACTAATAAATGAGTTCAGCATGTATGCAGGATATAAGACCAATACATGAAATTCAGTTTACATTCTATACACTAGTGGCTTAGTTCATTTGGGCTGCTGTAAGACAATACTAGAGAATGGGTGATTTATACACAATAGAAATTTATTTCTCACAGTTCTGAAGCCTGGAAGTCTGAGATCAGGTGTCGGTGTGGTCAGGTTCTGGTGAGAGCCCTCTTCTTGGTTGCAGACAGCTGTTTTCTCTGGGATCCCTTTTAAAACGACTTGAATTCCATTTATGAGGGTTCCACCCTCATGACCTTATCATACCCAAATGCCCCAACTCCTAATACCATCATAGTGGAATTTAGGATTTCGACATGTGAAATTTTTTTTTAAAGGAAAGGTGCAGGCAGGAATGAAGGTGAGTAGGCAGACAGGCAGGCAGGAAGAGAGACGAGGAAGAAGCAATTTTATTTTTATTTAGTTGTTCACACTGGTTGATTCACCACCCCCACCCCTAGACCCAAGACTTGAACAGGGGTATCTGGCCTGCCCTCCTTCGGAGATGATTGACCTAGCCATTGCTCCATCAGGGTCTGCCTTAGTATATGAATTATGAGGGGCCACAGATACTCAGACCAAAATAGCTACCAATGAACAACTTGAAAATAAAATTGAGAAAGTAATTTTATTCCTAATAGGATAACAAATACTATAACAAAAGAAGTACAAAACTTGTACACTGAAAACTACAAAAACAATGTTGAAAGAAATAAAAGACATGAATTAAAAAGCACGACCCAACCTTCTGCTGCATTCAAGAAACTCACCTTTCTAAAGATAAACAAAGACTCAAAGCCAATGGTTGGAAGGCAATCCTATAGTTAAAAGGTAACCACAAAAAGGAAAGAAAACCGTATTTATATAGGATAAAACAGACTTCCAAATAAAAAGCGTAACAAAAGACAGAGATGGGCATTATGCAATGATTAAAGGGTCAATCCAGCAAAAAAGACAGAATGCTTATCAACACCAAGTGAAGGAGCACCAAAATATATTAAGCAATTATTGTAAGAACTGATAAGAGACATCAACAGCAACACAACAATAGCAGTAGACTTCAACACTCTACTTACAACAATGGACAGATTAACCAGACAAAATATTAATAGGTAAACAGCAGCTTTAAATGACCATTCAGAACAGTTAGGTCTAACAGACATATACTGATCACTTCACCCAGCGACTACAGATTTCAGTTTCTTCTCAGGCGCTCATGGAAGATTCTTGAGGATAGATCATATGCTGAGACACAATACATCTCTCAACAAATTTACAAACATTGAAGTCATATCAAGCATCTTTTCTGATCGCAATGGCCTAAAACTGGAAATCAACCACAATAAGAAGGCTGGAAAACGCCAACCCAATTAAAAACCCAACAATATGCTCCTGAAGGACTCTTGGGTAAATGAGAAAGTCAAAGAGGAACTTTAAAAATACTTAGAGACAAATGAGAATGAAGACACGAGCTACCAGAATCTATGGGATGCAGCGAAAGCAGTACTAAGGGGAAAGTTCATTGCAATCCAAGCACAATCTAACCCTTCATTTAAAACAACCAGAGAAAGAAGAACAGTTAAAGCCAAAAACCAATAAAAGGAAGGAAATAATGAAAATTCAAGCAGAAACAAATGAAAAAGAAACCAAAAAGATAATCCAGAAGATCAATGAAACCAACAGTTCATTCTTTGAAAAAATAAACAAAATTGACAAAACCATTGGCTAGATACAAAGAAAAAGACAGAGAAAACTCTCATAATTAGAATCAGAAATTAAAGCGGAGAAGTTACAACAGATACCACAGAAATACAAAACACATAAGAGACTAATATGAACAGCTCTATGCCAACAAAGTAAACAACTTTGAGAATATGGACAGATTTCTAGAAAAATACAGTCTATCAAGACTGAACATAGAAGAATTGGAAAACCTAAACAGAACAATTGCAAGCAAAGAAATTGAAGAGGTAATCAAAAGTCTTCTTAATAATAAAATCCCTGGATCAAATGCTTTTTCTAATGACTTCTGCCAAACCTTCAGAGAAGAATTAATCCCTGCTCTTCTCAAACTCTTCCAAAATATTGAAGAACAGGGAACATTCCCAAATACTTTCTATGAGGCTAACATCACACCGATACCAAAAGCTGATAGAGACGTCACCAAGAAAGAAAATTACAGACCAGTATCTCTAATCACATAGATGCAAAAATTATCAACAAAATATTAGCAAACTGAATCTAATAATGCATAAAGATCATCATGGCCAATCGGGATTTATCCTAGGAATGCAAGAATGCTTCAAAATATGTAAATCTATTAATGTAATATACCATATCAATAAGTGCAAGAAGAAAAACCACTAATCATATCAACAGCCTCAGAGAAAGCTTTTTACAAGATTCAACACCTATTTATGATATAAAAACCCTGCATAAAATGGGGATTGAAGGCACATAACTCAACATAGTAAATGCCATATACAACAAACCCACAGTCAACATCATAGTCAACAGTGAAAAATTGAAAGCATTTCCTCTAAAGTCAGGAACAAGACAAGGTATCCACTCTCACCACTGCTATTTAGCATTGTACTGACAGTCTTAGCCAGAGCAATTCAGCTAGTAAAAGAAATAAAAGGAATGCAAATTGGAAAGGAGGAAGCAAAACTATCATTATTTGCAGATGACATGATTATATACAGTGAAAACCCAAAAAACTACTAGAACTAATCAACAAATACAATAAAATGGTAGGTTACAAAACCATTGCACAAAAATCCATAGCATTCTTATATGCAAACAACACACTAGAAGAAAATGAAATCAAAAGAGACACACGATTTAAAATAAAAGTAAAAAGAAGTGAAATCTTGGAATATACTTAACAAAGGAAGTGAAAGACCTGTACAATGAAAACTCTAAGTCTTTCTTTAAAGAAATGGAGGAGAATACAAAGAGATAGAAAGGCATCCCCTGTTCATTGTTGGGTAGAATCAACATAAATTAAAATGACTATCTTACCTAAAGTAATATACAGATTTAGTGCCATCCCCATTAAAATCCCACAGGCTTATTTTCGGGAAACAGAACAAAAAATCTTAAAATATTTATGGAAAAACAAAAACCTCGAATAACCAAAGCAATTGTGAGAACAAAGAATGAATATAGAGGGATTAAACTCCCAGACATTGCGCTATACTACAAAATGATAGTGATCAGAACGGTATGGTACTAGAATAATAACAGAGGCACATACCAGTAGAATAGAACTGAATCAACAAAAACTGACTCGCTCACATACAGTCAGTTAACCAGGACAAAAGAGCCAAAAGCATATGATGGAGAAAGGAAAGTCTTTTCAATAAATGGTGTTGGGATAACTAGATAGTCACTTGCAAAAGAATGAAGATAGACCACTTTCTAACAACACAAAATTTAACTCAATATGGTCTAGAGCCTGAACATAAGATTGGAAACCATAAAATTCTTGGAAGAAAACATAGGAAAGACATTCCATGACATTAGCCTTAGGGAGGCCTTTGGGGACTCAACTACAGCATCAAGGGAGACAAAACCAAAAATAACTGGGACTACATCAAACTAAAAAGCTTCTTCATAGAGAAAGAAAACATCATCAAAACAAAAGACGACCTACTAACTGGGAGGGGATATATGCATTTTACATTTCTGACAAGGGCTTAATATCTAAAATCTACAAAGAAAACATAAAACTCAGTAACAGAAAAACTGGCAATCCAATTAAAAAATGGGAAGAGGAACTGGTGAGATATTTTTCTGAAGAGGATATATAGATGGTCATCAGGCACATGAAAAGATGTTAGCTACTCGTTAGCTAGCAGGGAAATGCACATCAAAACAATAATGAGATATCACCTGAAAGACTGGCTATTATCCAAAAATCTGGAAAAAAACAACAACAGTCATTGGCAAGGATGTGGAGAAAAGGGAACACTTTTACACTGTTGGTGGGAGCGCAAATTGGTGCAACCCCTATGGAAAACAGTATGAAGATTCCTCAAAATGTTGAAGATATAAATTCCATATGCTCCCATCATTCCACTTCTGGGTGTTTACTCAAAAGATGCCAAAACACTAATTTGCAGAGATATATGCACTCCCATGTTATTGCAGCCATATTCACAATAGCTAAGATCTAGAAACTATCTAAGTAGTTAATGTTAGATAAAGATGTGGTACATATACACAATGAAATACTTCATAGCCCTTAGAGGAGATGAAATCCTGTCATTTGAATCAACATGGAGGGATCTAGAGGGGATTACACTTAAGTGAAATAAGTCAAAAGAAGGAAAATAGATGCCAGATAATCTCACTCAGATGGAATGTGAATAGACAAAACAAAGGAACAGGTGTAACAAAATCAATACTTGGACGCTTGCAACAGAACTGAGGTTACCAATATGGAATGGGATGGGGGGATGGGCAGTTATAGGGGCAAGTGGTGGTGGAACCCACTGGACATTGGTGAAGAAGACTTGGTGATTTGGTGGAAAGCAAGGTATGTTGACACATATCTGAGGAATGGGGAAACTGCATATATGGGAAACCTATACATACGAATTTAATTTGCAAAACAAAGTTATTACAATAAAATACTAAAAGAGAAATAAAAGCCCTAAATAAATAAAAATAAATCTCATGTTCATGAACTGGAATAAATAGATGGAATTCTGAGATAAGATAGCAGTGTTCCCCACACTGATTTATACTTTTAATGCAGTACCTATTCTAGTTTTACCTGGTTATTTTTTACATAGACTGACAAAACCGATCCTAAAATTAATATGAAGTCATGCTCTGGTGGCTAGCATAGTCTACATACACGGACCTGGTTTTATGATCTGGGAGTGGAGGTTGGGGGAAAAAGCCAAAATGAAAAACTAGAAACTAAAGATAAATAAAATACTGCTACTTCCTACATTCCCTTCCTGCCTACCTACTTGCCTTCATTCCTGCCTACACCTTTCCTTTAAAAAAAAAAAAAAAGGGCAAAGAATTTGAAAAAGGCATTTCTTCAAAGGAGATATACAAATGTCAATAAGTATATGAAAAGATGCTCAAATCAAAAGTATAATGAGATACCACCTCATACCCAATAAGATGATAAAATTAAAAAAAAAAAATGAATGCTGGTGAAGTTTTTGGAGAAGTTGGAAACTTCATACACTTTATACACTGAAGGAATGTAAAATAGTGCATTCATTTTAGAAAATAATTTTATCGCTCCTCAAAATGTTAAACATAGAGACTTCTGGCCAAGACTCACTTCCTCTCCACAGAGCAACTAGAAATTCACCTATTTTCTAGGAAAAAAACACCGAGGAAAGGCAGGCACAGATGCCCTACAGACATAGGAGCAATTGCAACAACAAAGGGTAGGCAAAAACATTTGGGTTCAGATCTATGCGAAGGGAGTGGAACTATGGGAAGAACCAGCCCTCCCAGGAATTGCAAAAGCAGTGGGGAACCCACCGATCAAGACCTGGACACATGGGGGTGGGGGTTGTCTAGGCACAGGGCAGAAGAGGCACCGGTGTCCTGGTTGCTTGAACAGGAGGCCCAGTGAGAAAATTATTCTGGGCGCTGCCATAATCAGAAGACAGCAAGGGCAATCAACATATTGCCCTGGAGCTACAGGACCCACATATCCTGCCAACCGGAAATCCTATCCTCAGGCTTAAAGGGAGAACAGAGTCCCCCAGAGGGGAAAACCGCCATTGCTACCTACTAGCGCCACCTTGTAAGAGTAGGTGAAACGGCAGCCTGATTGCCAGTTGGGTGTCAACAGCAAGGTGAGCATTGTGGCTGGGAGCTGGGACACTGAGGGAAGGCTCTGCATCCCCCACACAAACTCCAACCCCATAGACTGAACTGTGGGGCAGCAACAGAGGGCCCACATAGGAACATCAACAAATTCAACCAGTGGTGACTCCACAAAACTCAAGAAAGCCCAGTGTCCAAACCAAGACCCAGGCTTACTCAGCTCCAGTCAATATCCTACACAGGGCCATCACTACAGGAAAACTTAATCCAGAGAAACAAACAAAATGTCAAACAGAGCAAAGATACAGAGAAATATACATGAAATGACGGATCCAATAAAAAAAAAAAAAAAAAAAAACAAAAAAAAAAAAAAAAAAAAAAAAAAAAAAAAAAAAAAAAAAAAAAAAAAAAAAAAAAAAAAAAAAAACCCAGGGGAAAATATGAATGCAGCAGATACTTGCAAACTACCTGAGAATGAATTTAGGGTAACAATGATAAACATCCTCCCGGAAATCAAGAAAACAATAGAGGAAGGAAAAGAGAACAACAAAAAAGAGAGAAGAAATGAAGCAATTCAAAACAGAAATGAAGAACACATAGCTGACCTAAAGAATTCAATAAAGGGACTCAAAAGTAAGACAGATGAACCCTCAAAAAGAATTGGTGAGCTGGAAGATGGGGCAGAGGAACGTACTCAGGCAGATCAGCAAAAAGATAAAAGAATGCAAAGAAATGAAGACAGCATCCAAGACCTATGAGGTAACATCAGAAGAAACAACATTCACATTATAGGAGTCCCAGAAGGAGAAGAGAGGGAAAGGGGGTCAGAAACTGTATCTGAAGAAATAATAGCTGAGAACTTCCCTAACCTGAAGAATAAAATAAGCCTCCAGACCCAGGAAGCTCAAAGAGTTCTGAATTAAAGAAACCCAAGCAGACCTACACCTAGTCACATTGTCATTAAAATGTCAAACATACAAAATAAAGAAAAAAATCTTAAAAGCATCCAGAGAAAAGCAAGTCACATACAAAGGAGTCCCCTTAAGATTGTTAGCGGGTTTCTCAACTGAAACTCTACGGGCCAGGAGGGAATGGCATGATATATTCAAAAAACTGAAAGACAAGAATTTTCAACCTAGGATACTATTCCCCACAAGATTATCATTCAGACCTGGAGGAATGATTTAAAAAAAAAAAATTTTTTTTTCCAATAAGCAAAAGCTCAAGGAATTTATCACCACAAAACCAGTTCTTCAAAAATTACTAAAAGATGCTATGTAAAGCATAAAGAAATCCCACTTAAAAACAGGTCTATTAGACCTATTCATCTATGTTCATTAGAAATACTGGTCTGTAATTTTCTTTCTTGGTGAAGTCTTTGTCAGCTTTTGTTATCAGTGTGATGTTGGCCTCATGGAGAGTGTTTTTTCCCTGTTCTTCAATATGTTGGAAGCGTTTGAGTATAATAGGTATTGATTCTTCTGTAATGTTTGACACAACTCATTGGAAAAGTCTTCTAGTCTTGGGCTTTTATTTTTAGGGAGACTTTTGATTACCTATTTAATTTATTCATTTTTGATTGTTTTGTGGGGCTTATTCAAGAACTTGGCATATATCATCTTATTTAAGATAAACATGATGTAGATTTTATTATCCCCATTTTATAGATGTGAAAATTGAAACTAAGAAATCTACCTACAATTATATAGTATACAAGTGTCAGAGCCAAAGTTCAAATTTATCGTTTATGCCCAAATTCTGTGTGCTTAATATCGTATCCTGTTTAGTTTATTGTTTTTGCTTTATTTGGAAAGATAACATTTAAAAAAATTTTTTCACTTTACTTCCATCACACTGAGTTTTTTCCTTTTAGCTACCTTATTCTTCTTGATAATCCAATGTTTAACTTTTCTAAATTAAGGAATTGTGACTCAAGCTTACACTATGAATTTTAATATATTCTACCATACTCATTTAAACATCCAATATATTGTACTCTCCTGAATTTCTTTTGAAATAAGTTTTTATTGTGATGAATTATGTTCTTTTCTTGGCCTGAAAAAATAAATACATAAATAAATAAATAAATAAGGAATGGTAAAGGAAACTAGAACTCTTGTGGTGGGTGTGGTATGAAATGAACACAGACTGAGATGTGAATTCAATATCCTAAAAATCATATAACGATATGAAATAATAAAATAAATATATATAGCATATAATATATAAACATATGCATAATGACAATATAACAAATATCCACATATCCACCATATTGTTCAATTTTACCTGTTTTGAAATTTCATGTGAATTTTAAGAAAGCATATAAATAAATACATTTAAACATTAAACCAAAAGTTAAACATAGAATTGCTCTATCACTCAGCAATTCCATCCATAGGCTTACACTCAAAAGAAATGAAAGTATGTCCACACAAAAACAGACATGTACATGAATGTTAAGAAGCGCTTTACTCATAATAGTCAAACATGGAAACAACCCAAATGTCCATCAGCTGATTAACAGATAAACGAAACCCGTGGTATATTCATATAGTGAATACTATTAGACAATAAAAGGGAATGAAGTATTGACACATACTAAACATGGATGAACCTTGATGAAAGAAATCAATCACAATTTTACAATTCCATTTATAGAAAATGGCCAAAATAGAAAATGAAAGCAGATTAGTGGTTGCCAGGGGTTTGGTAGATAATGGGGTCTGAGTACCAATGAGCATAGGGTTTCTTTGGGGCAATGAAAATATGCTGGGATCAGAGTTGGTGAGGGCTATACAATTCTGAATATACTAAAAGCTTCTGCCTTGTATATTTTAAAAAGAGTACATTTAAACTTTTTGGTTTTTAATCATTGAGAACTGCTAGATGGGAAACACTCTATGGTAGAATAGGTATTAATTCTTCTCTAATGTTTGGTAAAACTCATTGGAAAAGTCTTCTAGTCTTGGGCTTCTATTTTTAGGGAGACTTTTGATTACCTCTTAATTTATTTGTTTGTGATTGTTTTGTGGGGACTAGTCAAGAACTTGGCATATATCATCTTACTTAAGATAAGCCTGTGATGTAGGTTTTATTATCCACACTTTATTGATGTGAAAATCGAAACGAAAAACTCTACCTAGTGCCTCCTGATGTTTCCCTTCCATGAGAAAGGCATTCATTGAAGTAATAGTCCCAGCTCCCTCTGCCTCCAATTCATGCATTACTTAACCAATTTGTGAATTTAGGCTAAAGACAGGTACGGATATCTGCACGCTTCTCTCCTGCTAGAGAAGGCATATTTCTCTCTGCCTTAAGTTCTTTAGGGTCAAATCTGCCAGTGAACGAGTGGGTGGTTATGTCTGTCAATTCTGGGGTCAATATTGGGAAGTGTACCTCACTGCAGACAGAAGCCACATCTCCAATATCAGCTTTATCAATCCTAAAGCTACTATTTTGGTCTCCATATGCCTTATTCCTTCATCTTATTTATCAAATTGTCCTCAACTATTTCAAGCACAGAGGATTCTATTTCGTGATTATTCCTCAAGAGCTGCACTGGGGGCCTGGCATGAATACCAGCGAGTAAGTACTTGTGTGGCCACGAAGATACTGAGTTTGGAGGGGCAGCATGGAACAACGGAATGAGTTAACAGACCTCCTTTCTTCTTCTAAATTCATTCCCTCATACATTGATTCAACAACTTTTTGTGAAGGGAGGAGGGGAGGGAGGGGAGACAGGCAGAAAGGAAGGAGATTTCCAGGAGAGTAGACAGCATTTGCAAAGACTTTGAAGTGAGTGCTAGGTCTGAGGAAAAGCAAGTGTAGCAGAGTGAGGGGGAAGGGACGGCTTGGGGTAGGGGACTGGAAATGAGGTAAGAGGAGTCTCAGAAAGCCAGCTCAGGTAACACCTGGTAGTTTAGAGTACGGACTTCGACTGCTTTTCATCGCTTTACTCATGGAAGGGTGTTGAACATGGGGTAACACCTGAACCTCTGAAGAGATTAGAGAGGGCAAAGGCAGAAGCAGGACAAAAGTGATGAAGCTCTTACAATCATATGACTTGAAATAGGGAGAAGTTAGAGTGAGAGCGGTCATTCTGGTCATTGGGGTTTTTTTTTTAAAGCAAAGATTCAAGTGGGGGTGAAGGCAAGTAGGCAGGCAAGAGAGGAGGAAGAAAGATTTTTATTTATTTTCATTTAGTTTTTCATCTTGGTTGTTGCCCTCTGCCCCAGGTCTCAAACCTGAGTCCTTGGGATGTGTGTGGACTAGGTCCATGGCCTCATCTGCTAGCCAAGGCCTGCCTCTGGAGTTATTTGAAAAGGAGAGCTGAACAAGTGTGTTGATGGAGCTAGGTTGTTTGAGAAAGAGACGTTAAGGATAACTCAAGGCTTTTGTCCTGAACAATGGAAAGCTATGGCTGTGATTAACTGAACCGGAGGACTGACATGGCTGAGTGGGCTTGGGCTTGGACGTGACATTCGAGTATGTCAAATAGGCAGCTGGATTGCGAGTCTGGAATTTAAGAGATAGGTCCAGGCTATTTAGAGTTTACCATTTATCCATTTGCTAGCCTGATCTTAGAAAAGTCACCTAAATTATCAGAGCCACACTTTCCTCTTCTGTAAAAAGGAAATTAAAGATGTGCCCCAGTGGAACAGGGGTTGGGTCAATAGTCTCTGAAGGAGCAAGCCACATACCCCTGTGTTCTCGAGTCCCAGCCCAAGGAGAACAACCAGTGTGAACAATTAAATAAAAAATAAAGTGCTTCTTCCTCCTCTCTCTTCCTGTCTGACTACTACTGCCTTCATTCCCATCTGCACTTTTCCTTAAAAAAAAAAAAAAAGAAAATACCACCATATTTGTCGTACCTAAAGACATATTTCATAATATGTTACTTCAAAAAAAAAGAGACACTGTACAGTTTTTTTTAAGTGCGAGGGAGGCAGTTAAAAACAGTGTCTGGGCTGTGGCTCAGGTGCCTGAAGGCTCTGGTGTGCAGACACTTGCAAGTCCAAGGACCCCAGGTTCTCCACCCAGGGCTGAGGTGAAAAACCTCAATAAATACATAAATAAGTAAGATGCTTCTTCCTTCTCTGCTTTCCTTCCTTCCCCTTTAAAGCAATAACATTACTAATTACTTAATAAATAAAAACAGTAGTTATATTACAAGATTGTTGCGAGGATTAAATTTGATGATCAGTAAAGTCATTGGTTCATATGAGGCTTTGAATAAATTTCCACTATTATTAAATATTCCACAATTAGATATGCATTCAATTGCTGGAAACACACACACAGGAAAGATATAATCCCATGCCCCCATTCCATCGGCAAAAACTTGCTCAAAGCATTCAACAAGCAACCTCTCAGGTAACAAACAATTATTTGAAGAATCATCAGGTCCTGTCACTGGATTGGACCAAGAGAATAAAGGAAGAGTCACAGTTAAGGAACAAATCAGCCTCAGGATGGAAAAGTCTAGGGGGCTGGAGGGCAAAGGGAAGCCTGCAGCTGGGCCTCGCACTTTTTGCTGGGAAGCCTTGGACTTACCAACCCTCTAACTCACCAGCCCCACACCCTGGAACCCCAGATCCCCAGAGATGTCTAAAGATGA
Source organism: Solenodon paradoxus (assembly GCA_004363575.1). NCBI lineage: Eukaryota > Metazoa > Chordata > Mammalia > Eulipotyphla > Solenodontidae > Solenodon > Solenodon paradoxus. The sequence continues at coordinate 188,072 of RJWH01002755.1, forward strand.
CACTAATCACAGCACTTCCCAATGCCTATTTTTCCACTGCTGTCTTATTCTTTTTACCATTTGTTTGTTTGTTTTCAAGGAAGGAAGGTGAGACAGGCCGGGAGGAAGAGAGAGGAAGAAGAAATACCCTATTTATTTTTCATTTAGCTGTTCCTCTTGGCTGTGCCTGTCAGTCCCAGCGAACCCCGTAGGTAAATGGACTGTGCCCAACCCCTGCTCCACCAGGGAAGTAAGAGAGGAGAGAGGGAGGAAGGGAGAGAGGGAAGAACTGTCTAAGACCCGCAGAAATCACCCACTGTCAACAGACTCCCGGAGTTTTCCTGTTAGGAAAACAATCCTCTTGCAGCCACCCACTGATGCCCTCATCCAGAATGCAGTCGCAGACAGTGCTGTTTGGAATAGCCTATGGTCACCAGCACCCTGAGAACCAACCTTTTAAGGAAACTGTCCAGATCATAAACTTGTCCACCTGGGGCCCTCTAAGAACTTGCTCTTGCTGAAGACAATTGCCACTTTCATTTTGAACACAGTCCACCTGCGCTTGTCTTAAATTTTAAATTCTGTTTGAAACTGTTTCTTTCTTCCAGTCGAAGCCAAAGGAACCTAACAGAGGGGAGGGAGGGAGGAAGGAGGGAAGGATAGGAGTCAGCGAGAGGAGGAAAACACTTATCTTTTCATTTTTTTCCCCCTGAACCTGGGTCACAACTAGGTCCTTGGGCTTTACATGGTCCAAACCCCAGCCACCTGAGTTACAAGGGTGCACCCCCTGCTCTCTTCCAACTGAGCCATCTCCCAGTCAGGACTTTTCCAGTCTCTTGCAGCCCCTGAACCTGTTTCTTCTCCACCTCCAGGCAGCAGGGAAACAGCTCAGAGACCATGTGCGACCCAAAGAACCTAAAGGGCAAACACCAGGGAGATGCTTCAACCAAAGTGAAGAGAAAAATCAGGGCGCATAAAAGAAAAGAAGGTACCATTGAGTTTCTGCTGGGCCAAGGGCCATGTGCGGTATTTTCAGGGTTGAGATGGTCGTAGCCAGGATTAAATATGGATCCACGCAGAGCATCTGTCTCAGGGCCTAGCCCATGGAAAGAGCGTAAGAAAGAGTGTTGGCAGTGTTATTTTTTAAATCATATTTATTTTAATTCTCACAACAACCCTGCAAGCTGCACGCCAGACTGAGAAGCGGTTTGGTACAGTGGGGTGTACTCTTGCATCAGACAAATCTAGGTTCACATTCCAGCTCTGTCACATCTAGACTTTGATGACCTTGAGAAGGGTACTTTACCCTTCTGAGTCTTGGTTTTCTCATCTGTAAAGTGTGGGAAATAATGGCACCAAGTGAACAAAGATTCGTCTAAAACCCTTAGTGTAGGGCACATTCTGGTGGCCTAGCGGTCTAGTACACCTGGGAGTGGTCCCATACACATCCCAGGGTCCCTGGTTAACCGGCAGGGTGGGGGGCCGGACAACCAATGTGAACAACTAAATAAAAATAAAGTGCTTCTTCCCCCTCTCTCTTCATTCCCACCTGCCTGCTTGCCTTCATTCCAGCCTGCACCTTTCCTTTAAAAATTAAATAAGTAAACAAAACCCTTAGTGCAGGCCTGGCACAAAGTAACTGCTCAATATTTCTGGTATTTGGAGAAGAGGACACAAAAGTTCCAAGTTCACACAGTCAAAAAAGACAGACGTTGGCTTTCATCCTACTCAGCACCTATGCCTCCTCCTTTGGTTAGGGTGCCTTCACTCTTTTGGGAAACACCCTCCCCCACTGCTCAGGCCATGTGATTTGGGTGGGGTTGACACCTCTATTTCAAGCACCAAGGGAGAGTATGTGACCCAGTTCTGGTCCACTACCTATTCTAAGCTCTGATCACAAGGACTGATCTGAGAGTGCATCCATGAGTTACCTACGCAAAGTCAATGAGAGGACTGGAGCTTTGTTCTGACCATTGGGAAAAGGAGGAAACTCTCATGGATTTGACACTGAGATAATGTGGGGCTAGGTGGAGGGAGCACCGAGTACAAAGCAAACCCAAAGGAAATCGAGCTGAAGGAAGGAAAGAGACTGTAGCCTGTGAACTTTGAGTTCTTGCCTTAAGCATTTGAGTGGAAGTCTGAAGTCTGTACCTCAAGATTTAGGTACATGAGGCAATAATCCACATTCTCTCTTTGTATCTCTATCTCTACCTCTGCACATCCTGTGGAGTAGCAGTTTGGTCCACCCATGCAGCCCACATACATCTCAAAGACCCAGATTTGCATCCCTGGACCAGAGAAAACAACCAAGATGAACAACTAAATAGAATAAAATGCTTCTTCCTGCCTCCCTGCCTACTAGCCTTCATTCCTGCCTGAACACTTAAAAAAAAAAAAAGAATCCTTATATGGTAAATGAATCAGAGTCCCAACCGAAAACAGATGTCACACTCAAATTTGAGAAGGTGGAGCATACCCTTGTGACTCAGGCTGCTAAGACAGCTGGGGAGTGAGCCACATAAAGCCCAAGGACATGGGTTTGTGACCCAGCACCAGGGGGAAACCCTAAAATAAATAAATTCATTAAAATGCTTCTTCCTCCCCTCCCTTCCTTACTTTCTTCCTTAAAAAAAGCAAAAAATTGAGAGGATTTATTGACGCTGACACAGGATACAGATGGTTTCAGAGAACCACAGGATAACATGTTAGCTCCAGACCAGCAACGACCGAGGAGATATCACCACTCCTAGACCTGAAGGGAGAGGAGTGGGCTGACCATATTTCCTTGAGACAAAAACAGAACATTGGGAGGACAAAACAGGATGGGGTTATGCGCTGACAACTAAGGGGAGTGGGGAGGAGGAGCAATCCAAGCAGAAGCAGAGCAGCCAGGCCAGGACTAATAAGTACTATGTGATGTCCATCAGCGATCACACAGTAACAATGCGTGGTCCCATGGGCCTTCACGCAAACAGTCAGGGCCGATGCAAGGAATGTTGACACCTTAGGTGAAAACCAAATTTGGGGTGCCTATAAGCCCAACTCTAAATGTCCTGCCTAAAAGAAATGCCACTTTAACCATCCCAGTGCCAGAAATGCGCAATCACCCCCACATTACCAGAGATCATACCCACAGTGCCAGAGATAACCCCCACAGTGTCAGAGATAACCCTCATCAGGCCAGAAATAACCTCCATAGTACTTACCTGTGGTTCAGCCACTCTGTGTTCTGCTCCCTTTGAAGAAACAGGTGTGTATGTGGAGTGGAGGGAATCTTCCTGAAGCTCCTGTTTCCTCACATCAGTAGCTGGCAGCTGCTTTGGGGCCCCTTCAAGAGAGTAAATACAGGACAAATCAACTGTCCCTTTTGCCCCATGTTAAAGGCAGCCCTGGTTAATTAAAAATGGGACAAAATTGACACATATTAAAATGACAAGACGGTCGGGAAATATGAATAAAACAGCATTGTCCTGTTTGAAACCGTACAATATGGCTAGCCTATACTGGAGAGACAGTTAGTTACCTGAACCCAAAGAGGGCGTTTGGGGAAGAGGCCTCCTTAAGAGAAGCAGTGACTGTTGATCAAGGTACACTGCCCCCCTGTGCAGGGAGCCAGGGAGTAAAGAGCCACTGCTCTCCTCTCTGTTGCCTCTCATCCACATACTCGCCCAGTGGCTGAGTCCAGCCAGAAGCCAGAAGGCCAAGAAGCCTGCCCATGTGTCCAAAAAAGTCAGACCCAGAACAGAGACCATCACAGATCTAGAGGGACTGACAGGAGATAACTGAACCAACAAGAATGCTGGGCCAGCAGCCTGCTCTGACAATTCCCATGAAGCCCCAGAGAAGACCCTATAGGATGGCATCTAGGAGACGGGAATTCCAAGCATCAGAAGAAGCCCTTGAACCAACTGCTAAGTTTGCAAGAAGAAACCTCCAGGCCCATTGCCCACTTAACCAAGAGTCCTGGGCTTGCCCTCTGGCTCTCCCCAGCCAGCTTCCTTGCCCCTCTGGAATTCTCTCTGCTGGCCTGTTTAGCCCCAGTCTCCAGCACCAGTAGACAGCAGCTCTGTGACTCCTTTTTCTCTCTCTCAGAGATGTCTATTTCCTTCTGTAGCCAAGCCAGAGAAGATTCCAGGATTCTCCACTACTGGCAGACATCCAATAGAGCCTTGAGGACAGGACTGAGCTGTATCCAAGTGTCTTTATTTTGATGACACAGACACCTGCTCCCTCTTATTCCTTCCCAAAACACTCACCCTCATTTTCTTTGCCAAAAGAGTTTCTTCTCACCTTTTAAATCCACTTTAAACCTTCGAGCCCTCTCAGAAAGCCTTCCTCATTAATTCACCTGACTCTACACACTTGTGCTATTATGATGTTTATTATCAGAAGTGATTCTACGTGTAAAATAACTTAGTAATAGCAACACATATTTACTGAATGCTTTCTGTATGCCCATCACTGAGAGCACTGCCTAACAGAAACTGTCTCATTAATCCTGTTCAAAAGAAGCCAAGCCAAAATGGAGCCGTTTATGACAAGACCCACCACACCTCCTTGCAGTTGCAGCCAATCGATCTGGAGTTTCCTGGTCAGCATTAGCAGGGTCAGTGCAAGATCAGACCCCCCCACTATGGCTTTCCCTAGGGCAGGTGACTTTCCTGAAATCAGCTTTCTTTCCTTTTGTTAATAACTTCATCCCATTCACTTTTTTACTATAAAAAGCCTTTCATTTTGGCCACTCCCTAGTGGGGGCTTTTCATGGTGGTTGCAGGGTCTCTAACATTTTTCTTGGTTGTGGTCCTAAGTCCCTCTGAAGCAGAGGCACACGAGCTTGAGGTCCCGGCTGGTGTGAAGTGACTGAGTACACCGGTGGTGGCTGGAACAGGTGGTGCTGGGAAAAGCACTTTGACAATCAGCTAATCCAGAACCGCTTTGTGAATGAATATGATCCCACCATAGAGGATTGTGACTGAAAACAGGTGGTTGTAGGTGGTGAAACCTGTCTGTTGGACATACTGGATATAGTTGACAAGAAGAGTATGGTGACATGAGAGACCAGTACATGACGACAGGCGAAGGCTCCTCTGTGTATTCACCATCAATGAGAGCAAACCATTTGCAGATATTAACCTCGACAGGGAGCAGACAGAGGGAGTGAAAGACTCAGATGAGGCTCCTATGCACACCTGTGCAGTGTAAACGATGCTCTCTCCCAAGTGCTTACAGCAAACACCGCCATCATCTCACTCGGTCACCACTCTGGCTCTCAAACCCCAAACACCAGGAAATTATTTCATTAGTTGCACCCTGGTGGAGCAGCAAGCAAAGGTCACATACCCCTGTGTTGGAGTCCCAGGTCCAGGGAAAATCAACCAGTGTGAACAACTAAGTAAAATAAATAAATCCTTCTTCCTCCTCTCTCTGCCTGCCTGCCTGCCTTTCTGCTTGCCTTCATTCCTGACTCCATCTTTAAAGGAAAAAAGGAAAAAAAATTATTTCATCAGTGATGTTATTGTGAGATTAAGAATATAGAGGCATACCCTGGTGGCTTAGCAGTTAAGTCTGTGGCCTCTGTCCAGCACAGTCCACATACATCCCAAGGACCTAGGTTTTTGTGCTGGGGCAGGGAAGAACAATAGATGAACAACTAAATAAAAATAAATATATGTTAGCCATCCTGGTGGCCTAGTGGTTTAAACCAGGTGCAGTCCACATGACCCGGGGCCTGGGAAAACACCAATGATGAACAACTGAATAAAACAGAGTGCTTCTTCCTCCTCTCTCTTCCTGCCTGCCTGCACCTTTCCTTTAAAAACAAAACAAAACAAAACTTACAGAGAAAATAAAGGAACACACCAGAAATTACTGGTAAGACATTTTCATTTCCCACTGCCAACAAACTTATCTTTAGTCAGTTGAAACCTGGCCTTAGTTTCACTTCCTCTGTAAATGTCCCTTGTGGTATTTCCCCCCAAGTATAAACAAGTCATTTTACATTAATTCATTTAATTCTCACAGCAATACTATAAAAATAAGGACAGTTATCATTTCCATTTTTAGAGGTGACTAAATGGCGGCACAGAGAGGTTAAGAAACTTCCTCAAAGCCACAGAGCTTCTAAGTGACAGTGTTTTGGACTCAGCCCCTGGAGTCCACCTCCACAAATTGTGATTCTGTTTTTAAGGGAAGGAAGGAAAAATAGGAAGAAGCTTTTTTCTTTAATTAGTTATTTATTTTGGTTCTCCCCCTGGTCCTCATCCCTACCCCTCTCCTGTCCTGAGTCCTGAACCTAGGTCCTTGGGCTTTACGTGGTCCACACCCTCGCCATCCCAGCTGCCTGAGTCACAACTTCTGCTTTTAACAACTGCTCCTTTGTAATTGGGCACTAAAACTTAGTGAACATAATCAGACACCCCATCAAAGCACTAAAAATGGAGAAAGGCTGTGGAGGAGAGACTTCCATAGAATCCTGCGCTCTGTAATTTGGAGGAGAGATCTCCTGCCTGAAGTGTGGGTGGTTGGATTGACTGGCACAGAGAGAATGGAGGAGACCAGACAGCTAAGGAGCAGCCATCAGTCTCTGGTGGGATAGGGAGGTGAGCTGAAACTGGAATCAGGGAGCCAAGACTGAGTGGCCTGGGACCAGCTGGGGTAGCCAGAGGAGAGCAGACTGGAGCACCAACCAGCAGAAGCTGGGAGGAACACCCCAGAAAGTGAGGAGAAGCCCTTCCCTTTGTCTTTCTTTAACCCCTTAGTTGCTGAATTCCTCTTCCAAGACAGGCACTGCTGCCTTCACTGGTTTGTAGGCTTGAGGGGGAGTACCTTTGTCGGCACAATTCTGGCTGCAAGTAACTGAAATCAACTCTAGGTGGCTTAAACAACGGGGAACTTAGTGGCTCACTTGCCTGAAAAGTCAGCTGGTAGACTGGGCTTCAGGTTGGTTAGTCAGAGGTTCCAAACTGTCAGCAGGAGTCAGCGTTCTACCTCCCCTGAGATTCCTCTGTTCTCAGACGGCCTTTCTCCTGGTGTTGGCACCACAGCTACCATGGGCTCCCCACTTTCCTCTTAGCTGGTTGGTAACTTCCTCCGAAAAAGAATGCTTCTGTCCCAGTTGTCCAGTGAAAATCCCCAGACTGACTCGGGTCCACTATCATGATTCGGGTCCACTACTCTTGACCCAGTTACGGAACTTAATGACAGGACCTACTGACCAGCCCTCTGTGCAACTCCACGGAGTGAGGATGGAGGTATGGTTCCTGGGGAAATGTGACTAGGAACTGAGAAGCAGGGAATGGTGCTGAATAGGCAAAAGCAGAAGATTCTGAGTCAGGGATGAAGGCAATGATGCTGGTAATTAATACACCATGTGACAAATGACAAGACGGAATGGGATGGCACTGGAGGGGAACATAGAAAGCATCTAGCCCAGAGGGAGCGACAGGTAAACTGAGACTTCAGGAGGAGCTCTCAGAGCAAAAAGGTGGCGTGGGGAGGGGAAAGGAAATCATTTGAAGACATTTCTTGAGATATGTGACATAGTGGCCTGAACGTTAGCAGGAACAGTGAGAATGAAGGTGATGGGTCTGGATAGAAAGGAAGGGAAACAGATCTGGGGCTAAAGAGGAGAAGACCTCGGTTTGGGATGTTGACCTAGAGGGGCCTGTGGGTCATCCTGTGGGCTGGCTGGATATGTGGGTGTGAGATGTTGGAGCAGGACCTCCGCATGGGGATGATCACTGACATGGGATGAGACATCTCTGTGTGAGAACATCAGTGCTGCACAGACTCTTCTAACAGGACATCCGAATGGCCAATAAGCATATGGGGGGGCGGGGCTTATTTTTCAGCATTTAACTTCCAAAGTCAACATGGGATCAGACAGGCGTGTTGGATGGAACAACAGAGGGGCATGGAACTCCTTTTGGCAGCAGAGGGTTTTAGAATAAAATGGAGAAATCTCTCAAAATGTCCCTTTTCATATCTCGCTGGAACTACCTGCAGTGATGGCCTGGTCTTGATGTTTAAAATCACTCTCTTATCAACAGCCTTTCCTCAGGATAAAGGAGGGGTATAAATGTAGGAATCTCATAGCAATGGGGCAGCCCTCCCTGCCCAGGAGACTCTGGCTCCTGCGTTTGCTTTCTTTCTCCTCCATTTTCTCTAATAAACTTATAAAACTGCACTCTGACGCTCAAGAATTCTTTCTTGAACTATATGCCGCTGAACCCTAGAGCCCCTCATCAAACATATGAAATAAATATATGAAAGCAACATCATTACATATTAGGGTAAACAGAGGAAAACAATGAGATACCATTACACACTCACCTGAATGATTGGTTTTAAAAGTACGAACATCAGGTACAGAACGACTGGAAGTGATCTAGCATTTCTAGTCATATATATGTATATATATTTATAGATGTATATAGATGTATATATATGTATGTGTGTATACATACATATGTGTGTGTATATATCCAAGAGAATTAAGTGCATAAGTTCACCAAAAATTGTGCTAAAAAATGTTCATAATAGCAGTACTCAGAAGGACCAAAAGATGGAAACAAGCCAAATATTCACTGTTTCATGTTCATTCAATACAATATTATTCCACAGATACAAAGAATGAAATACTGACATAGAAACAACTTGCAGTTATAATAGTGATTTAAGGAAGCCATGCCTACAATAAAATAATGCACGCCGTGTTATTCATTTATTGAAAGTTCCAAATCAGGTATAATTAGTCAATGGGATAGAGATCAGAAACAGTGGCTTCTACTGTGGGGGCGGGGGGCTGAAACAAGGTTAGGCTCCTGGGTGCTGGAAATGCTCTGTATCTTGACCTGAGTGATGGGGATAAAGACATATATAAGGGCGTCCAGTTGTTCATTGAAGATTTGTGGACATGACTGCATCTATTTTATACCTGAATGGGGAGGGGTTGCTTATTGTCTCCCTCAAAAGACAAAAGAACCAAAGATAGTATGATCCAGGGACTATCAATATTTGATAGTTCGTGATATGATATGCTTCAAAGCGTGAAACTCAGCTAGAGGAAGCCCCCCCAAACCAGAAGTCTTTATTTTTTAATAAAGAAAGGTGCAGGCAAAGCAGGCAGGGAGGCAGGAAGAGAGAGGAGGAATAAGTATTTTATTTTATTTTCATTTTAGTTGTTCACACTGATTGTTCCCCCCACACACACCTGGAACTTGAACCCAAGGGTATGTGACGTGTCCTCCTTTGAAGGCAATTGACCTAACCGCTATTCCACCCGGATGTGCTCTTTTTTTGAAACTCTCTACAGATCCAAAACATCTTTATGGGGGTTCAGAGCACAGCAGGTCCACAGCATCTCTGACTTTGTGTCTGCTCAGCGCACTTTTAAGGGTGAAACTCAGCTATCATTTCCTGGGCATCTGCTCTGTGCCAGACCCAGAGAGGTGGGGGGGGTGGGGGCGTGGAGGAGGGACAAATAAAGTACCATCCCTGCACTGGAAAAGCTACCAAGCAAGAGGTGGGAGCTTTAGGATGAAGGACAGGTCTTTGCAGCAGCCAACTCATCCACTGGCCCATGTGAAATAATAATAGTAACAAACAACAACTATTTATGAACTGCCGGGTACTTTTAGTGTACAGCAGACCCCACCTCCACACACCACCCCACCAACCTCCCGCCTTAATATTTAAAATCACCAGTGCCTGCAGCTACTCTGTCTGTTAGAGGAGGGGCACATTTTCTCTCTGGGTAGATGGCTCTTTGTTTAGGAAAATGCTTAATAAGTTGCTTTGGCATAAAGAATGAAGCTCCCCAGGGCTAGGAAAAGACAAAGGGAGCTGAATTGCTTTGTAAATGAGAGAGGGAGTAATAAGACAGCAGGGAGAGGGAGGGGGTCTGAAAATAGGGGAGGGCGATGTTAGGAGGTGTAGTTAGGGAGATCTATGTTGTTTTTGTTCCCCAGACTCAGTTCCTTAGAGAACCACCCCACTGCTTTCCTAATCTCCCTCATTCTTCAGGTTTTACCTTTCAGAGCTCACTTCCTCATACCACACACAGTCTTCAAAAAGAATGAGGCAAAGCTCTCTCCAACGACATGCGATACAACCTCATTTTTCAGAGAGCCATACACATGGTTTCACACTTGGATACATGTGGAAAATTCCTGGAAAAGTACCTAAGACTATATAAATTCCTAAGAGGCACATAACACTATATACAGCTGTCATCACTAGGAAAGAAGGGTGGTGGGAACATTCAGAGGCTTCTCTTTAATTTTTAATCCTTTTTGCCTCTAAACATTTTATCATGTGATTTTGTTCTTTTTTCTTTTCCTTTCCTTTCTCGCTCCATTTTTATTTTAAGAGGAAGGAAGCGTAGAAGGCACTTTATTATTTTTACTTCTGGGCCCTCCCCGGCCCCAGGCGGTGAACAGAACTGGGGTCCTTGGACTTTTCATGTAAGCCACATCCCTGACGTCTCAGCCTCCTAGGCTGCAAGGGCAAGCCTGATTTTGTCCCTTTTTCAAAAACTCTTCCTCCAAGAAGTCTTTCCTGACTTCTGAGCAGGCCCCCACGCTTGTCCTGTCCTCCGGTGATGTGACATTCAGCACCTTCGTGACTGTCTGCTAAGACTTCCCAGATCCCTCCTGCACCGCCGAGTTCTCCCCAGCTCCATGACAGGCAGCAGGAACCCCAAACTCCTGGCGGAGTGCTTATAATAGCTATTCATCCCTAAATACAGGCTTCCGTCCGCCAACGAGTTTCTCCTGCCTGGCTTCCAGTCTTCCAGAGAAAGGCAGGGGAAGCTCAGCTCCATTGCGTGCTGCACAGGCCTGGCTCCCGGGGTTCCTACTGATTCCCAGTCCAGGGCGAGGTGAGATACCTCTTTCTTGTCTGGGGCGAAGTGTTAAAAGCAGCAGCTTTGGCCCTCTTCACTGCTCAGCCCCGAGGGCCACCACGATGCCTGAGACCAGGCAAGCTGTGAGAGGTGTGAGCAGGTGCAGGAGCCAATTATGGAACAGGCCAGGGCATCCTGGCTGACCTTGGCAGAAGCAGAGCCGGCTTCCCTTCCATCTTCCTTTTCTTTCTAGCAGGAGAGGAAGGAGGGGAGAAGGCCTAATTGCTTTCACCTTGAGAAAAATCTGCTGCTGACCGTGTGTGGAAAGAATCACTCAGTTAGACAGCAGGGAGCTGGAAATTATATCAGATCAGGAAGGCTGCCGCTCTCCCTGAGGCCCTCTGACTAACGACCAAGAGCAAGAGAGACCAAGAGGAAGAGAGGTGCTTGGCCTGACGCCCGCTCCGTGCTCAGGCCTTCCAATCACATAGTATCAGCAGAGTTCACTCCCATTTCTGCCCAGAACCCTCAGGAAGTTTCCATGTCTGTCCCCTCCCAAGCTGTTGTCACTGAGATCAGGCCTCCACTAGGTCTTGCCCAGGCTGCAGTCAAGGTCTCTGGGAGAGAATTAGTGTTCTGTCTCTTAGGCCTCCGAGTGCCAGGCGGACGCCTCTATCGACCCAGCCAGCCTCCTCCCCGCAGAGTTCAGACAAGAAAAGTGATGCTGGTCACTGGAACTGCCAGGAGAGGCACCGACCATCCACAAGTGCCTGGTTCTGCCTGAACACTTCCGACAATTAAGGTAGTTGCTGAACTCTTCTGCTTCTCTATCCCTAATGAAAAGCAAGTTCAAAAGCCATACATTGTCCTCTACCTCTGGGGTGGAGCAAAAAATGTGATCAAGAGAAAGCACTGTAACTCAACAGAGTTGTCAGTCTTGAGTGATACTGACGCTTCCCAGAGCCTACACCAGGAGCTCAGCATTCCAGCCTCTGAAAAGGACCCAGGAAGCATGTGATACTGGCTTCCTACAATTATAATCTTATAAATCTTTGGAGCACTAGTTGGTTATCTGTTGGACTCAAAAAATTTCCTTTGAGCAATTCTCACAAGGCAATAGAAGCCCACAGCTTCATGCATAGCCCACTTTACTCTCCAGCTGTGCGACTTTGGTCAAGTCAGTTAACCTAGCTGATCTTCACTTTTTTCCATCTGTAAAATAGGTATGTCCCAGTGGAGTAGTGGTTAGGTCCACGCCTCCAACTGAGTGCAGTCCATATACATCTCAAGGACCTGGATTCCTGTCCCAGGGCCAGGGGGAAAACCAGGATGAACAACTAAATAAAAATAAAAAATAATGTGCTTCTTCCTCCTCTTCCTGCCTGCACCTTTCCTTTAAAAAAAATAAAGGTGTACCCAGGTGGAGCAGTAGTTAAGTCGATCGCCTCTGAAGGAGCAAGCCACATAACCCTGGGTTTGAGTGCCCGGCCGGCAGGGAAACAACCAGTGTGAATAACTAAATAAAAATAAAGTCAAGATGCTCCTTCCTCCTCTCTCTTCCTGCCTGCCTGCCTGCCTACTTGCCGTCATTCCTGCCTGCACCTTTCCTTTAAAAAAATTTTTAACAATACCCACTTCATAGGGTGTCATACAATAAAATTAATATACCCAGACTATATAGCATCATACTTAATATTCAGGAAGTGTCCATACATGGTAGATAAGCCTATCTCTTTTTCACATTGGATGAAAGACTGTAAAGATTTAATTTTCAAAATATTTTATCATAACTTGGAAATCACATAAGAATTTATTATGTACATATATACTGATAGTTTCAGGAAATTATACATTTGGTGCTTTTTTCCTAGCTGATAGCACTTTCATTTTACTTTTTAAGGGACATTAAGGGATTTACTTTTTAAGGGATCAGAACTACAGAGGTGTAAGGTGTGTATCACTGTAAGGCAGCATCTACATGTAACACCGTGAGCTCACCGCCACCAGCTCAGTTCTGTCCTTCGTCATGTGACTGACTTTGTGCACCTGATTTGTGCTCCCCTATCTCCCTCCTTTCTAGCAACCACTGATTTTATTCTGAGACTTAAAGTATAATTTTATTTTATTTATTTATTTATTTTACTTATTTTTTATTTAGTTGTTCATCTTGAACCTGGGTCCCCCCAAGCCCATGGTTTTCTTGAGTTTTTGATCCCCTGATATTTGCTTGTTCTTGTGTTCTCTTTCTCTCTCTCTCTCCCCCCACCCCCCCTCCCTCCTGCCCTCTTCTGTTTCCAGGCTCCTCTGATCTCCACATTGTACCTGCTGTACCCCAGAGAAAGGCTACAACACAGTCACCAAAAGCAAGCTGTCTGTTCTTACTTCTGATCTGAAAGGCAACATTATTCTCCAGGCCACCTACACATCAAATCCCAGATTCCGGTCTTTTTCCTTTCCTCTATTTCTGAATCCAATCAATTGCCAAGCATCTCTATTTTTATCTTGAACACATTTCTCACATCAACCTCCCTCTTTCAGATTTTCCTTCTTGCCATTCTAGACCAATTCAATCCAGGTTTAATCTAGTTTAAATGACAAATTCCTATCCATCCTGAATATGCCATTGCGATCCTCCATTCGAGAGCCTATTAAGAAATTTTCCTTCCTATCACAGATTTGAGAGCATTCAAGTTCTTCTAGATCTAGGTTTTTTAGGTTTGACTTTCCATCAGGTCCCAATTCAGACTCTCCATTTCCTGCTTGCCTTATCCCTTGGTATCTCCTCTCCTCTACACCTGCAGCCTCCTCTGCTTAGAGAACCATGTCCTCCTCTATTTAGATTCCATCTCTCCTTTAAGACCTGGCTCAGAACTCAATGCCTTCCCGAAGCCTTCCCTGCAGGCTCCAGTCCACAGTGATGGCCTTCTCTGAGTTTCCTCTGATGATGTTGGTGTGATATTGGTGATGGAGAGAAGCCTGAGGAGTTGGTCAATGCCCGCTGGCGCACCTGTACTTTCAACTGAGGGCAGAGTTGGTATCTCTAATGCCCTCCTGGAAGACACAGCATAGTGTCACAGAGTCACAGTGGCTTGAAGTTGGACAGGTTTGTATTCAAATCCTAATTTGGGCACACACTGGTGACCTAGCAGATAAGCCACAGACACCCCAAGGACCCAGGTTCAAGATGAACTAAATAAAAAATAAATAGATGCTTCTTCTTCCTCTCTCTTCCTGCCTGCCTGCCTACTTCAACCTTCATTCTTGTCTGCACCTTTCCTTTAAAAAAAAAAAAAAAAAAAAACCCAAGATTCTAATCTTCTGCTTTCCCACTGATTGCAAGGCTTTTAGCAAGTGACCCAACCTCTCTAAATCTCACTTTCCTCATCTGAAAAACAGAGGTCAAAATAGCCTCATAGAGTTGTTGTAAGATTAAATGACAATGTATGCAAACAACTTTGCACAGTGCCTGGCACCCGGTCTACATTCAATAAAAGGTAGAGATTATTATATTTCCTGGCGCCCTGCAGCCTAAACATTACTTACGCAGCCTGGCTCATTTACATAGCCAAATAGTAATTTACAAAGACTATGATATTTTACTATAGGTATATCTGCTTTTAAAACAGCTCTCTTTTTGCAACTTTCTGGGTTTTTTTTTTTTATGAATGGTAACACTGTTCCAAGACTCCCAGGCTCAAACCTTGGCAACTACTCAGCTTTTCCTGCTCTTTCAGGAGCCAAACCCATTGGCACTTAACCATAGGCTGTCTAACGATTCTGAGAATGTCTTAACTCCCCATTGGGACGATTAATGCTTTGTGAGCAGGAGCCCTGACTTACACTGCCTTGGTATCTATTACATGGGCACAGAACAGGGACTCAAAATACATTTTTGTTTCCTGACAAGATGCTATCAGCAGATTAAACTACAGGAGCAGGTGTGGAGGTGCTGCAATAATCTAAAACAAGGATAAGGTATTCTGTGATTAGATTCTATTCTCTCCCCTTTCTCCACTCCATAAATTCCTCCTACTTATTCTTTAAGACCCAAACCAATATGCTTCTGAAGTTTGCCACAGCATTATTTACTTTCTTTCATTCATACTACATATTTAACTGTATAGAACTTTTACCAAAAATTGAAAAAAATAAAATGATATAGAAAGGTGTATATGATGGTGAAATTTTTCTCTTTTATTTCCAGTTCTCAAATACTTTGGTATATTCCATAACCCTGCCCCTTGCACTGGGAATTCATAGCCTATATTAAGAGAAATATGAGACATAACCTGGTGGAGTAGTGGTTTGGTCAACTGACTCTGGCAGAAGGGTAATTCACATACAACTCAAGGACCTGGGGGTCTGCATCCCAGGCAAGGGAGAACAACTAAGATGTACAACTTCTTCCTCCACTCTCTTCTTGCCTGCCTGCTCGCTTTCATTCTTACCTGTACCTTTTTTTTAAGAAAAAGAGAAAGAATGTGAAGTACACTCTAGTGATTTGGCTGCCTTTGGCTTGCACAAACTACATACATCCCAAGGTTCACATCCCCAGTGGAGGGGTGGGGGTGGAAAACCAAGATGAACAACAAAATAAAAAATAAGTAAGAGGAAAGTGGTCCAGATGGCAACCTGATAGAATTGTCAGATCCCCTCTCCACAGAACAACTAGACATCACCTATTCTTCAGGCACACATGGTGTGGAAGCCCTGGCCTGGGGCAAGCACAGACATGGGGTTCAGAGCTGCATCCTGAATTCGAGACTCCCAGTCTGGGTTGGGGGTGCAGAAGCCGCAAGGGGCGTGGAAGCCCTGGAAGAACTAGCCACCACCACCCCCACACTCCATCGCTCTGAGGGCAGCAGGGAACCCCTGTTGCAGGATGGGGACATGTGGGGAGTGGACAGGGTATAGGGAGTGAGGGGGTGTCTCTTGGTGCAAGGCAGTAATACCAGTGCCCTAGTGGTCTGAACACCGCCCCCACCTCCCCCAACAAGGAAAATTACACAGGGTGCCACCATAACTGGAGGGCAGCTTGGAGCATCCCCACCCACTCTAACCCCCCC